>JAQIVZ010001639.1:0-29534 GCA_034700945.1 Arrhopalites spinosus
AAACTTTTTAAGTAGGCATAAAATTCAATGGGCTACAAAATAAAATTATTACTTTTGTCAAAAAAAAATTTTTTTTGAAGATTTGGAATTTTTTTCATAAAAAATTTAATTTTTTTTGGCTTTTTTCAAAATTTAAGAACGTGAACATCCTTTGACCTGGGTCAATGAAAGTAGGGGGGCTAGATGTAGAATTGAGAGAGCTCTACAAAGCTATAATTTTGGATTTTTTTTGATGCTTATAGTTTAGGCTGTAGGGGGTAGCAAAAGGTTATGTGTCACCCTGTACTTGAGAAAACTTTTGACACTACAAAGTTTAGCCTACAACAGTGATAAAAAATTCTGACTGTCACCATCAACAAAAGATTAGAAAAGTTTGGGGTTTTTGGGAATCAAATGGATTATATTGATTCTGAACATGGTTTCTCCCTCTGAAACGATTCAGAGACTAAATAAAGAACGAAAATGAGGAGTTCTGTCTTTTTTACAACAAAATTGCAAGCTTTAACTGATGATTAGTATTAGCCACCGCTGGACCATTAGGTTGATTAAGGCACAGTGTATAAGAAAAGTTTTAGCATGAGTTTCAACATAGGTAATATTTTTTGTTTTTTATTTATTGACTGGGTAGACTGTACCGTAATCAACTTACTGGTCCAGCGGTGGCTAGTACTAATCATCATGTGACCCCACAATCACTAATTAAACTGTACATCATTTTTAAATGACGCAAAAAAGCCCTACATAAATACTTGAAGATGTCACAAGGTAGATGAAAGTTTACTCAAAATTAATTGTGTGGCGATATTTTTGATGAATTATACAAATGTAGAATAGAAATACAAAAAAATAAAGAACAAAAAATGAACAAAATTTTGAAGAGTCCTCAATATGAGGACGCTTACTAGAGTAATAGATTTATAGACTTATGATAGATTTAAGAAAAAGAAGTGTTAACAATTTACCTTGTGAGAAGACTTGATTTACTAATAGTCCTAAAGAGAAAACAAAGAAAATTGTTCTCCTCGTTAAAGATTCGTCACTAGTGACTAATTGAAAATTCATGCTTGAATGAGGACAGTTTTCACTTTTCAATCCAAAAATGTACTTTTAACTTGACCGTCTCACTATTTTGGACAAACTAAAGAGTAGTGAATGATTTGCAATGATATTTATTTACTTGTCATGACAAAAGACATGCACGAGGTCTAAAAGAGGATGCAATTTGGACCGGAAGTCATCATTTTGATATGATTTTTCAGATGTACACAGACCATAAATGAGAATCAAATTTTAAAATCAGAACATTTCTTTCATAGAATTCAGTGAATACAGTCATAATTTTAGTCATTACTTTTATTTATAAAAAAAACCCAAAAAAGAGATGAAAAACATTGTTAAAATTTCGCAATTCGCGTTTATGATTTTAGAACCCCGTTACATTATTCTAAATGAGTCAACAACTCTCATTAATTTTTGGGTATGACTCAACAATTAAGCAGAAGCGTCTAAAATTTTTGGGGAAAAATAATTTCAACATTATATAATTATAATTTTTTTTATTATGCAATCCTAAAAACTTGCTCAATAAATTGTGTGTAGAGTTGATCATGGTGTTGATGCCTTAATTAAATCCCATTAAAAATTTAAAAACTATTAACCCTGTATTTCAAAATGTCTACATTTAAACAGTGCAAAATATCTTTTGTGACATGCAATGGTCATGTAAATTATTTAAAATTTATTGTCGTCAATTTTGCATTGAGCACAATAAAATTAATTTTGAAATTAAATACTTAAATAGATCATTGATCCCTTTGGACAAATGGCAATAAATTCTTTTCCGCATTCTATATTTCGCATGGCATCTGAGTATTTTTATACCAAAATGGCATTTTTATTTAACTATTAAATGCAGCAATGCATTAAAATACTACTACATAAATAAAGTGGCAATACACCCCAAGAGTTGTAAAATCATGTCCAGTTTTTTACATTTTGTAAAATTACAAAATAAAATTTTCTTTGTAATATTCGATAAAAGTTTTTGAACACTATTTAATATCTAGACTATTAAACAAAAGCACACGTAATTAAAGCACATGTTGCTTCCAATGTGACGAATAAATATTGACTAATTAGTCACTGATATCCTCTTACTTTTCTACATCAAGAAATGGGCTCTAGTTCCACGTCTGAAGTGGTCGATATAGATTTAGACCAAGATTGTTCTTCTCCCGAAGCAAAGCTGAGGTAAAAAATGGTATCAAAAATGTAAATAGTGGCTGTGATGACAAAAACAAGTTGCCAATTTTCTACAGATGGCTAGAAAGAGATAAAAAAATAATTTTACTAATGATTCCACATTGAATGAGTAATATTTACTTACGTTGTGATTAATTAGAAGGCCGGCAACATAAGGAGCAGCTATACCACACACATTGGCAATTGTACTGGGAATAAAGTCATAAAATTTCAAAATTAAATATATTTAATTTTAGGATATATCCTAAGTGAATGAAAGGTCAAAAGATTTACCTGCAGCAAGCCATCAATACTCCAGCATACTGTGGGGCAATGTCAACATGATTGACAGCATATCCTCCATATGTTGCCGCATTAATTGCGATGCCCACTGTCAATAAGGTCACGATGAGGAACTGACTGTACCCAGCATAGGCTGCCAAAAGTAAGCAGAATGCTGACCCCAAGTGACCAATGGTCTCACATGCTTTTCGGACAATGACAATTGGAACTTTTTTGTTGGCTATAAAGTAGTCGGCACATTGAGTCAAGAGTACAGAGAAGCCCCAAGAGAGTAAATAAGGGAGAGCAGAGAGCCAACTATTTGCTTTGATGTCAAAATGAAGGACTGTCTTCATATAGGTCGGTAATTCCGTCAAAAAGGTATAAAATCCCCATGCATCTATTAAAAGATTCTTTTTGAAGTCTTCCATTTTAAAAAATGTAAAATATTTCTGAATTTTTACCTGCTGTATGCCCAACCACAATGGCCCAAACAGGCATGGACAT
The DNA here is from genome assembly GCA_034700945.1 of Arrhopalites spinosus. NCBI lineage: Eukaryota > Metazoa > Arthropoda > Collembola > Symphypleona > Arrhopalitidae > Arrhopalites > Arrhopalites spinosus. The sequence continues at coordinate 3,031 of JAQIVZ010001639.1, forward strand.
GAATATTCTTTTCCATGGAATTGCCAATTTGTGCTAAATATAATTCAGACTTCGTTATTTATTACATTATGTACAACAATTAAGTAAATAAATTAAGATTTGTAATTAAAATAACCTTGCCAAGAGTTGGTGACCCTATACTTTGTTGAATGTAAATCATTTCCTCTTTGGAAATGCGACGACATGTGTCTGGACTGTCACTAGCCAAAATGAGAAATGTGATTGACCAAAGAACAGCCAAAGAGCCAATGATATAAAATGCAGCTGGCCAACCGGACAAGAAATTAGCTCCAATTATGTAGCCACTACAAATCATTGTAATTGCCGTACCCAACTGACCACCTGCAATCAACCATTTTTTAAAATGGCATTCCTGTGAATTTTTCAAGCCATCAGTCAATGAAATGTACCACCAATTAATTAATTAGTAGTTTGTATAAATACTGTACATCAAGATAAGATATTTTACAAATTACCAGCGTAAATGATGGTCGCTAATTTACTGCGTTCATTGGGGGGACTCCTAAAAGCATCAAAAGTCAATAAAAATTATTTAATTTTTTTACAAATGAAGTCACTTACCACTTAGCAAGTAGAGTGTGCATGGATGGAGAACAAAATCCCTATAGATGTTAAAAAAATCAATTTTAAAAGAGTTGTACACCCAAAAACAATGGTTACATAATTTTGCTTTAACAAATTACATCACATAAACCTTGAATGGCCCTGACTATGACGAGAAGATGCCAATCAATGACGGAGACGATGGGAATGAGTAAGGTCATCAAAGCGGCCCCAAAGACTGCTAAACCAAGTGTCCATTTTCCTCCAAATCTTTGTGCCATGAGCCCACCAGGTATTTTGGAAATTAATGCTCCCCAATACATTGCCCCTAAAATGACCCCTTGTGACCTTTCATCCCAGTCAAATACTCCTTGAATTTTTTCTCTAGAAGAGTCCTCCTCTTGTTCTCTTAAAGATCCTCCTTCTCCAAACTCATCTTTAAGCCCGATTAATTTTAATGCTGGAATTGTTGTGGATGATTCATTGAATTGTAGGCTACAATTTTCTGTCCGCCACATTGTCGCGTTGATCGAATGACTACTCATATAGTCGACAGAAGATTTATGCTTCACCATTGCAACTATTGTAAAAGGTTCTTTTTGTAAAGGTCAAATACGGTCATCTGGTCAACTTGGCCACTAGGTAAACTTGTCACTAACCAACTTTTTAAACATTTCAACTGATGACTTAAAAGTGACAACTTTTATTTCAGTGAAAAATACTTTGATGCTTTGGTGTTGAGAATTGACAAATTAACCCAGTTGGAGGCACTAAAAAAGCGTTGATCAAATGACCGAATCAGTGACCTGTTTCAAGGATGAGGCAAAAGATGAAAGGGATTACCTATTGCCAGGGATAAGTTGACCCGCATTCCATGTAAGAGAGTGAATCCAAGAAATCCAAGGAATGTCAATGTATGCCGCGACCCCCAACCTAAAAAATTTCCCATGATTAAAAAAACAATTTTTTGGCTTATTATTTTACCTTTTGGTTTTACAAGGTTCGGTCCAGGTACTTGGTACTTTGACAGAGAACTCTGGACCATATTGTATTATATTTTTAGTCTTTTTTAATGGATCAAAATTTCGTAATTATTCATGTCCTCTCTTCACTAATGACAATTTATTATTTTTGGCTGCGAAAAACCCCTTTTTTATTCTGAGAGGGACAACAATCACAAATAATAATTACAATAATTAAACTAACAAGAACATAAAAGAGGGATGAGAAATATGTAGAATTAAATTTCTTGAACTACTTTTCCTCCTTTTAAACTCGAATGATGAGCTACACTGAAAATGAACTGAATAAATTATAGACAAAAGAAAAGCATTGACAAATAATGAACAAAATTAAATTGCTCTATAAAAACTTGCATCTCAAGTATTCTCAAGGTTTAACTTTTAATGGTATATATATAACGTATATACTACACGAAATCTACAAAGCTCATCATTGAGACATTGACTTGACTTTGTTAAATTCATCCAGATATAAAAGAGTAACATGTGTAACATTTAAATATGTATAGGGGAAAAGGTCTTATCCAGTTAATTATCTTTGTAATGCAAGTGCAAGCCTTTTTTTCTGTCATCTCTCTGTGCAAGATGATGGGAACAGACAACAGACCATGTTGATTATGACATAACTACATATTACATATTATTTGCAACTTAAGTATGAGTACGAGGACAGTACATAGAGTACGTGTGTTAAATAATTGGCTTCCAGCATGAAAAAAAGGTTACATAAACCTTAGAATGTTCATGGTTAAACTAAATGACAAAGTTTGTGTGTAGTTGACTACATCCAGCAGACTCGCATAATATTAATCTGTGCCAACAACCCTTTAATTAATTTCCTGAATTTCTTTCTCTCTCTGAAATAATTCAAGGAAAGCAAGGATAAAATTTATCCTTTCTCCGTGACAGAGGATCTGCCATTCAAAAAATATTCGGCGACCTTTTCATTCTTTCTCTCTCCTATTCTCCCTTGAAGGTCAATCTTCATTTTGTCTTTTTACAAGTTAATTCATTCGGTTTATTGAGTCATTTATTTATTTGTACTCCCGTGTGTATTTTTTATTGTAAATTCCGTCCTGTAAATATGTATTAATTTGTGTTTTAAATTCTTGATGAGAGTGAAAATTAACTACTTAGTAAAACTTTCAATAAGTGTTCTGAACGTGTAATTTTAATATACTCACTTTATATGTATAAATACTGTTATTAAAATAATATCCAATCCAATTTTGTCCAACAATGGGGCTGTGGGAATCTTCCTTTGCTATGACCATGTCTGTGACCGTTTCGGTGGTCACTTTCGTCACGTCTTATTATTTTTACATCGTTGCTCAAGTAAGAATGGATCATTACACATAAATATTTAAAGTGGACGAAAATATTTAATAACGCTTGTTTTTTAACTTAGTTAATTTTGTATAACTATACCTGTACTTTTGTACAATAGAGACAATTAATTGTATATGAATAATTTGAAAGCAAAAGTTGTTGTGAATTACATATTCGTAATTAACTACCGCATTCTTATCTTATGAACTTATGACATTATGACTCATATTTAAGTTATGATTAAATATTTTATGTTTTTAACCAAAGTATTTTCATATTCATTTAAGAACTGTGTACTAGCTTGAGTAAATCATGAGTAAATTTTAAAACTTTTATTTTTTTATTTTTCAGAAACCAAAGGTACATAGTGGTAATCAAAAGTTGGAGAAATTTTTGAAGGAACATGTGGTAATTATTTAATTATTACTATTTTATTCAAAATGTAATTTAACAATGAATTAACAATGAATGAGAAAAATGAAAATTGTAACTACTATTAAATTATTTCTTTCTCTTTTAAGTCGACAGTTGAAGAGAAATTCTATCCAAATTGGTGGATTTGGGATGGCAGACTACAGTCCATTTTTGGATTGAAGGTACTTTAAGTACCGTACTTAATCAATAATCTCGTAAATGTTTTCTCAACATGGACTAATTTATCTGTTTTACGGTGTCTTTTCTAGCTTCGCCTTCCTAATTCCTATAGATTGCCTTACACTCGTGAAATCTTGATAATGAAGGATGGAGGAGAGCTGGGCATTGATTTCTTGGAACCGGAAAAACCTGCTAAGTAAATACAATAAAATCAACTTTTCAAAAGGGATGACCTGATCTTTAACCTTGTTTTTTTACGAAAATTATAATTTTACAGAGATACACTAGTTGTATTTATTTTGCCTGGTCTAACTTCGTCTTCACAAACATGTTACGTCAAGACATTGGTAATGTCAATAATTAAGACAGGGTCAATAGCCGTGGTCCTGAACAATCGTGGGTAAGTTGTTTCTTTATATTTTAAGACAGGAAATAGGTTGATGAGTGAGCTAGGGTGAATTTTTCTTTGTCACACATACAGATATCTTGAAATCAATTAGTACTCAAATATTTACTAAATTTTATAGTTTGGGCGGAGTTCCTGTGAAAACTCCCCGAATGTACTCAGCCTCAAATTATGAAGACGTGGAAGAAGTAATTGCATTCTTGATGAAAAAATATCCCAAAGAGAGGAAAATGGCCATAGGAACTAGTATGGGTGGAATGGTTTTATGTAAATACTTATCGGCTAAGCCTTCAGAAGCAAAGAAAGTCTTTGAGACATCGTTAATAATTAGCTCTTGTTGGGACGCATTAAGTGGCATAGAGAGCTTGGAAAAAGGCCTGATAAATAGGTATGTCATTAATTCGGGCATGACACAAAATCTGCAACAATTGGCCAGAAAATATAGAAAAGTGCTGGAGGTTCGAGAATGTTTTGACTTCAATAAAATTCTGGGTAAGTGACTCATAGTCATGAGATAAAAGATTTCAAGACTAAATGAATGTTTTTCTTTCCTGATCAATGACGGGACTAGGTACTTATACCATTTTGTTTTTTTTTGTCATGACAGGTTGCAAAAATCTCAGGGAATTTGATGCAAATTTCACAGCACCTCAATTCGGATTTGAGAGCGTTCGAGACTACTATCTAGATGCTACAATTTGTGATGTTGTACCACAATTTTCTATTCCAGGTCCGTATTATTTTTACTTTTATTATTTTTTGTGATTTCGGGATATTTGAATTTTTGTACAAAGTTTGTGCAAAAAGGTATAATTTTTTTTAATGTATCAGAATTAATATTATCATGTCATTTCTACGTAATTGTATGAATATAGTTTTTGCATTGAATGCTGAGGATGATCCAATGTCTCCTAGTAAGTTTTTTTCATTCTTTCTAAGTAATCTATAATTTCAAAAAAAAAGAAATTTCATTTTGTGGACATTTTTATTTATTCTTATCTTTTATAGCACTGCCGAGGGAGCAAGCTTTGGTGGACGACTCAAAACTTGTTCTTATAACGACTTCCCGTGGAGGACATCTCGGTTAGTACAATCAATTAAAACACTTCTATTTTGTATAGTTTGTATAGCAGTAATTACAAAATAATTTGTCTCATTTGAAATAGGATATCTCGAAGGACAACTTCCAAGGAGTAAGGTGGATCATTACATGGAGCGTTTTGTTGGTGATTTTGTCAATGCTGTCCTCATCCATGGTCACGAATTAAAAAATAAACACTAAGAAAAATAGGAGAACAAAAGAAAGTAAAATTCTTGTTACTAGCCCATTCTCACTCTAGAAAAATATGTACCTAGTATACAATATAGATTGTTGTATAATCTCATTAATTACTTATATCTAACAACAGTTTAATCATTTGAAATGATTTGAATAGTATGTATAAGAATTATAAATAATCTCTTGAGTTTGCATTTCAAGTAGTCATGTATTTTCCCTAATAGAAACAGGGTAGGTTTTAATTATTTGAAAATTCACCTGTCGACTAGGTGACTTTTTAGCGTTTCATCTCCTACAACTTTTGCTCACTCATCGTCTTCGCAGTATTGCACTTGATGCTCAGATGTTGATCTATCTGGATCTCAACTCGAATACACACACACAATTTAAGACGTAACAAAACATTATGTAATGGTACATTATAAAGTACCAAAGTACGAATGTATTCCATCCTTTCCGTCTTTAGATGAACTAAGTTGAATTTAGTCAATTCTAAGATAGTCTAAAAATTAATAATCAGAATTTACACATACATTCATGTAATGTTGTTTTTATTGAGATGAATTCGAGTTGAAACTTTGTTGAATATTACATAAACATTACCGTACGCAGTTCATGCGTCTTTTTATTTACACTGGTGTTTAGGCAATCATAGTGAGTATTGTAAAATACGGACACCGCATACTTGTAAAGAGATGCGAAAAAATATTCCAATAACTAGAAAAAATGCAGTACACTGTCTCTACAGTAGAGACTACTTTTTTTATTATAAAAAAGACATTTTCCTCACGTTAAAATATTTGTTTTTATTAATAGATTAGCCTGGGTAGTATATGAAACTATTACGTAAGCCTTCCTTGCATTTTCTAAGTGTTTAGTTTAGTTTAGTCAGGGTCATTCTTAGTATATAAATGTAAAATTGGTAGTTTAATAGGGAAAAAGCAACAATACTGCATAATGAGCATGGCAGAGACACAAAAAAAATATATTAAGGTACATAAAAAACTGTAGTGCCTAATAGTCTGATAGTTAATTATACTAAATACGTGCATGTTAGAAAATGATTCTACATTAGTCACGTCGAAAGCTTAAGTAGTGGGGCAAACCATGTTTAAAGTATGAAGAGACATTGCTGGTCATTCCACGTGCCTTCAGTCAAAATAATGTATTTCCTATAGTGTTGCAAATGTTCACATCCATTAAATATAAATTGAGGGTGATTCCCAGACATTTTATTTAGTTGTTGAAAAACAAAATGAAGATATTTAAGTTATTTACTTACTATAACTAATAACGAGGAGCGATAAATGTTTTAGAATCAAATTTGACAAAGAAAATTATGTTTGGTTCAATATTATTACTTAATTTATTTAGTATTATACTATATTATTTATTTGGTATTGTCTTCTGTGAATTCTACAGAGGTATTGTTCAAAGACTTACAAGGACACAACATCAGGTATATTGTGTGTGATAGTTTTAGGCAAACTTTTTTCGAGAGTAAGTAACATTACACTAAAACTCACAATAATTAATATTTATTCATAAGAAGCTTTTGAAGGGAACAATAATGAGTTGATTCTTCTTGTTGTTGAGTTAATTTTTAACATGAATATACTCTGACGTTTTTGAAAAAATGAAATTGGAAGGTGCTACAAATTGAAATCAATTAAAATACCATAATAAATGATACTGGAGCTGGTCACATTGCCGACACAAATGATTGATATCATGTCGTGAATAAAAATGATGTACAACATGGTATAAAATTTAGTGGAGGCAAGTCTCTTTAATAATAATTTTGTGATGTTGTTTATAAAAATAATTTTGTATACTTATGCAAGTTGATATTATTGAATAATATCTTTGCAAGTAAAACTTCCTTACGATGTGTTAAGAAAATTATACAAAACATTTTCTGCACTATACTATTTAAAAAGATGAAAAGTTGAGCTTCTGTATTGGCTCCCAAAATGATTCCTTAAACACAAGAGAAAATAAATAAATAAAATAATTTAAAATAACTAATACCAATTAGATTAGTATAGTACTACTTGCACAGACATTCCATACAATTATTATTCACTGTTAATTTTTTTAAAGTCAGGACAGTATACTGAGTATACTATACTATTCACGAAATAAGGCACTGATACAATATTACATGTAATCCAATTTGTTGTCTCACTCAATGAAATAAACACATACACACTGAAAAAATCGCATAAGTACAAAATGATTGTCAGTTTTTATTTTTCTTACTTACCAATGACGAAGTATCTCATAAATGGCAAGTCTCTGGTCACTATTTAGCCAATCCAATGACCCCACAAGCAACGCGAGCTCCAGCATTTCCCGTTGTGCTACTTAATTCATGATTTCCTTTTCCCAAATCATCTGGGTCAGCATGAACCTGTGAACATATTGCAAAAAAATTCACTGTACTCCCTCAATATGCATCAAATTGTAAGTTTAAAATCTTGGGACTTACCACCATAGTCCGGCCCACAATAGACAATGGTCCACTGAGACATAATTGTGTATCGTCCAATTTAACGACGGCTTTTCCATCTTTTCCAGCGGTCACATTGCCCAAGTCACCGGCATGTCTTTCTGCATCTTTAGGCCCTCCATGAGTCTTACCTAGGTCGTGTAATGTAATTAAATTGACTGCTAAATAAATATAAAATAATAAAAACAAGATAATTTTAACTTTCAACTGACCATGAGGATTGAAATGAGGGCCAGCTGAAGTACATCCATCAGTTGTGTCTCCCCATTCATGGACATGGAGTCCATGTAGACCAGGTTTCAGTCCAGTTATTTCACCATTAATGACAAGAGGTGCTTTCGGGTTCTAAATTAATAATTCATGTAATTATTTATGATTTTGTATTAATTCATTGTTAGTTATTTACCTCTTGTGAAAACCGGAGAGTACCCTGGACTCCTTCCCCTTTTATCACGACCACAGCTTTAATTGACATTTTATTTCGGAATCCGAAATTCGGATAAATTAAAAAACTGGAAAAAAGTCGTTGACGCGAGCTAGTTTGCTTTAGTCTCTATTTTGAGACAGTAGATGTTTCTGTTTGTACAGTTTTACAAAAAAAAGTTGTTCAGTGTCCCCAACTAAAACTCTGAAATGCTCTGTATCTTGGAAAGATTTCTGTATGCCAACTGTACCAATCGATAGGACTTTGTCACAATATATATAAGGGATCAAGTCAAAATCATCATAGTCTTTACCCTTGACCTGTAAAAATGAGGTCAAAGTCTAATTAGGGAAACTCCGGGGAGGAGGCAGGTTTTAGTTCAGTTTAGTACTATCCATGGGGGAAAATTTTTAATTGAAACGACAATTTTGCTTCACCACTGAAAAATTAATAAAATTATGACAGTTCATTTTTAATTACAGACAAATATGCTGATGACATGAAGGTCACATACGACGATAGAACCCAGAAAATAATGATATTGCCCTTTTGTCAAATATGAGTCATTCCAAAAAATAATAATCATTTAATACAGAGTTCATCGATCGATTCCATGATTTCCATAATACAAATAAGAATTTAAAGATACGCAATATTTGTCAGTGTACAACTAAAATTCTTTCCTACTAAAGAAAAAAACGAATACGTATATTATGATATTGACTCAACACTCTTATGACACCACAAGTACATTGTCACATTGAATAATCTATGAATTTAAGGAAGAATATAATCCATTTACAGTTTTTTCAAGTATCTTTCAACTTGTAACATCCACTCTTGTTTCCATTGAAAAAATATTATTATTTGTCACCTGCTCTAGACAAATTGTGATGGAAAGTTCCCTTTGGCCTTGTACATTTGGGAGGTATCCTCCATATAGATTTTTCCCTTGTGGTAAACCGTACTCACAAATAAATTTATCCCCCCAATTTTTTATTAAATGCATGAGTTTACAGTCTCAAATAATTGTGATCATTTTCGTTTCCCTTTCATTTCTTGAAGCTGAAAAGATTTACTGGTTGAGTACCCAAGCAGTTCAAAATTGTGAGTGAAACCTAGTTAAACAATTGTAATTCTTTACATGTACAAAGACGAGGAGGGGGGAGTCAATTTTGTAAGAAAAGCAAGTTTAGTTGAGTCACATAGTCAAGCATTCATGAAATCAACACTAAAAGTATAGTGGACAAGATTTAGCCAATATACAAAAGTGTACTTACAGACAACATTTTGACTAAAAAATTGGGTGAAATAAATTTTGGGTTAAAGTGACAAATAAATTATAAAGTCTCAAAATGTGAAAAACAAAAAATTATTTTCAAGAAAATAGTACAAGAGCCTCTTAGACTTTCTACTAATTTACAAGGATGATAGTCGCAATTGTACGTTGTGGAATCAAAACCCAGGAGCATTATTAAATAAAACATGGACTGAAAAGTGGACTCCAAAATTACTTAAAATTTGGAGAGAATCAAAATCATGGCTGGGGAAATAACTGGAGGTACCCTTGCAGGAATTATTGCGGGTGTAGTCATAGGCGTAGCCTCTCTTGTTGCCACCATTTGTTGTATTTGTACTTATTTTCCATCTGTACAGGACAAATGTTTAAGTTTTTTTTGCTGCGGTCGATTTCCTCAGAGGAAACAATCTCTAGTTCTTTTTGAGAAATTCTCTCAAAAGTCTCAACCATTGAAAAGTGACAAGATTTTACCCCTTGACTCCGTCGTTATAATTAATCCAGCTCGTCTACAACCTCAGTTCACCCCAACTTCTACTCTTGTCCACCAAAATGAACAGAAAGTTCCTCATTCTCCTAAAGAACAAGTAAAGAATAATTTAATTGCTGCTGCTACTACAAATCATGACAATGATCGCAAGGCCACTACAATCCTGGGTGCTATTCAAGATGAAGAGAAAAAAGTTGACACAGTACAAAGACGAGATATTGAGCCAGTGCCAAAGACACCACAACCAGAGCTTCAGTTAACAAGAGACTCTCAACTAACGTCAGCACCTTCATTAAACCAAAAGTCTCAACTGCGGCCAGAATTTCAAGTAAAATCAGCATCTCGAGTAAAGTCAGAATGTAAATTAGATACGGAATCTCAATTAAAGGAATTATTTCGATTCCAAGGAGAATCTCAGTCAGAACCAGTGGCGTTGACAAAGCCACCACCTCATATAATACCCTTTCCCATTTATGAAGAACGAGGAACGCTCAAACTTGAGCAAGAACAGAGAGATGAAAAATTGGAGGATGAAGACGCAGAGAGAAGGGAAATGGAGAGTGAGTCTGAGCACACAGAGCCAAGTGATATTGATAGTCCAGATGAGGATGGGGAAAATGTACAAATCGTCAATGCAATGAATACAATAGTCGAAGAACCAGTTGAGGATCCAATGACAAAAACTGGAGACATTTTAAAGTCTCCAAGTCAAACTTCTTTAAGATCAATAAAATCAGTAGAGAGTATTAAAACGTATGGAGGGGTCATTTTGGGAGTTGATGCCACACCAAATCGAAATGGTGGCTACTGTATTATTCGAGACTCTGATCTTTGTGAATTTTATAGTGTGGACACAAGGCTTCTTCCATGGAGATTGAATAATGTGAGCCGACGAGGAAATTCTGCAGAGTTTGAGATGAAAAATTTAATGTTTGCTCTACTAAATTGGGAGGATGTCATCACATCTTCTGGAAAATTGTGGGTCTACACTGACAACATGGCAATTATTGACAAGGGCATTGGGAGTAGACAAGGGATTAATGTCCGAGCTTTTCTGAGACACCTGAGTAAATGCCGTCAAGTCAAGATTATGAACAACAAGAATCACTATGTACATACTTATAAGAATCAGAAAACTTTTACTAAATACATTTTACCAGCGGACCATTTGTCTCGAAAAAGAATTCAAGACTTTCATCACCACATTGAAGAGTATTTCCCGGATGTACTCAATATCAAAGAAGGATTCCATGTGTCCAAGGCAAGTCATTTTTTTTCTTATCGTCCCACTATTGAATGTTTATTTTAATAGAGAATTATTATTGACTCTAAATAGGTGGAGGAACAAATCACCAAATGGATCCAAAATAATAAATGTAATTGTGGCTTTCGATTGAGAGTCTCAAACTCTTTACGAAACACTATTAAACGGAGAACAACATTAGTTCGATATGTCAAAACTTTCACACGCAACTATTAACACATTCATATCATGTCCACAATGCTACCTATAAATTGTAATTTTTCTTTTCGATTTTCTGAAAATTACAGTTTTAGAAGAAAATTAACTATTATACGTTCAATATAATTTTTTATGACAATTTTTTGTGAGTTTGTAGAAAAATGATAAATATATACCTAATATATTTGATTTGATAAACGTCTAAAATAGAAGCACATTTCAAAGTTCACAAGAGTTATGAACCCATGCCATACTATATGAAATAAACACAATATAATTATTTGTAAAAAAAAATTTTAAGGAGTTTTGTTTTTATAAGTCGATTTTTAAAACTTCTACGAATCATCTTCTGAGTCTGTATCCATGTCTTCTGGAAGGGGTGGAGTTATGAGTGCATCTCTAGTGGAGCGAGATGACATAAAATGAAAGGTTTCAGCATTGGCGACATCACGTCTATAATTCATGGACTGAGATGGTAAATCCTCTATTTCCAAGTCTTCTTCGTCATGTCGAGTGGAATTCGTCCCAGTGACGTCTTCGTCATCAATGATTTGTTCCTGCTCTTGAACAATTGCATACTGAGCCTTGAAATCAGAGGCTTGTCTTCCAGGAAATTGCTAAAACGGAGTAATAGAGATCATAATAATTAATTGTTTAACATTTTGACCATGGCAAGTAAACTTTCGGTCTTTTCTGAAGGCTTCAGAAGAGACCGAAAGTTTACTTGCCATGATTTTGACTAGTTACAAATTATAATTTTATTAACCTGTGCAACAAATTTGAGGATTGCATTTTTTGAAAATTCTTTATCCGATCTGTAACCCCACGAATATCGATATTCGATTTGCTCACTGTCTTTAATTTCTTCCACATTCAAGTATATAGTTGATACATATTCTTGTTTCAGAAAACGGTGAAGGTCGTCTCTCTTTTTACAAACTAATTGATCCAATTGTAGTTCACTCATAATTTTCCAAATGAGATCTACAGTAATATAAAAGTAATCCTCGTTATTAGGAACTATAATTGAAATATTGGACATTTAAAAATTAATTTGAAACTTATAGTTTAATTCAAAATCTCATTGTCAGACTTAAACTATTGAGTAAGGAATAATATTCAATCATCAAGTTTCCTCTCATTCATGTTTTCTCATCATGTATTGAGATATTTGAGCACCAAATAAATAAATGGATGTATGGATTGAAAAATAATTGACCTTCTTCGAGGCTTCGTCCAAGCATAAAACTGACTGATAAAATAAGGTACAAAATTGATCTCTTTGTATCAATTTCCAAATTTCTTGCGGCTGCACTCTCTGTAACCTCCATGGGGAATGCACTCACAAGAATATAGGTAGAGTATCCTTTTATTCGACCCCGTGACTCTTCAATCCCAATCAAATTGATACCAAATTTCTAATGTATAAACAGAAAAGACAATTTGTATAAGTATGTATTTATATATTTACTATGTAAGTCCGCGACTATTAATAATAATTTATTATATGTACCTCATCAAGAATTTCCTTAATTTTGTCCATGACTTCTGGAAAAGAATTTAGTTGTCCATTCATTGCATGTTTAACGATTTCAGACCGCTTTAAAAGAAATTTATGATAACATTTACTAAATGTCATTTACGTCACATAAATATTTATGAGAAGGATAAAAAGTCAACTGTCAGATTCTTTGATTTAAAAAATTAATAGAAATACCTTAACGGGTGCCTTCTTGTGTTGCATTAACAATAAGTAGATAAGAGTATTTTGAACCATTTCATCTAATGTTAAAACAGGTCCAGAAATAATTTTAAGTGATCCCCTACCACTACTAGGTTTAGTCTTCTTTGGACTTTGTTTGGCAGAAACATCCTTGACTTTTGAACCTCGTTTTCTCCCCTTTTTCGGTTGCTCTTCTTCACTTTTATTTACTTCAATACTTTCTTCCTGCACAAATGTCAACAAAAATATTATTTATCTTAGCAATGTTGGTTTCTATCTTAGATAGACTGTCTACATTCTGTAAATTATCTATACTTAATGTGCTTAAACCGGTTACCTCTTCATCTGATGACAATGACACCTCAGGTGGGACAACTCTGACCATTATGCGGGGTTTTAATTAAATTCTGAATATTACTTTTGTCAAAAAACGACAAAGAGAAAAAAAGAATTGAAAAAACTTTGAATTTTGTGTGACGTTCTCCCCCCTTGGTTGGGATATCTAGACTCCTTCTTATGTTAAGTATTGTAAAGTTTACCGTATGATAGAGAGTAGACAATGAGACAATTAAGTTGATTGAATTAAGAATGAATTTAAAATGTTAATTTATTGCCTTTCTTTGTTATACATAACTGGTTGAATTTCCTTTGTTCATTTTAAATGAATCCTTACATTGTAAATAATAAAAAAGGCAAAACAGAATTACATGATTAATGGTTAATATCCAAAGTGAAAACTATGATTATGCTAGAATATTTTGTAAATTAAAACAACATTTCCAATAATGTACAAACATGTGGACGAGGACTATAAATTACATTATAATAATAATAGTTTAAAAGACTGCGAGAAGGGCAAAAACACCGTAGAGAAGAGCACATGGATAAGCGACTAATGGTTGTTGTTGTTGCATGGCAAGGGCTGTGACAAAAAGTTTCGACGCTGACAGACTACACCATAAAACAGCCAAAACAGTCAAAAATGTGCCCACAATTCCTTGAAGGGACAGCAGTAGATTAACCCCGGCTAGACCGACCATGGGTAGAAGGCAATAACCGAGAACAGAAATTGTAACTCCCAAGGAGACCCCAGTGACACTCATCATATTCAAGAGAAAGTACATGGCCACACACCCTGTCACCCCAATTCCATAAATGTAGCCAAAGTGAACTTTCCCCGTGAGTAAAAGAATAAATCCGAACATGACACAGAAGACGACGGGACCGGCCAGGTCGGTATCTTGAAGAATATTTGCGTCTGTATTTCTTAGTGGATTTAAAACAGAGTATGTTTTTTCCATAATATGATACGGATTAATTCCCAATTCTTCTAAAAGTGGAGGTTCATCCTCAAAATTTCCATCAAATCCCTCTTTCCCATCCAGAGGTACATTTGAGGGTTGAGGTACAAAATATGTTGGGGTTGCACCAAGATTACTGGAATATGGACTACTTAAAGCTGGATTGTAGAAAGACTGTTGTTGTGATGGAGGATTTGGAGTGGTTCTACCATAGTCAAAAGATTCAAACGACTGTTGAGGTTGTGACCCAGAGAAAGAGTACGAATAGTCAGGTTGTCCTCCTCCCCAACCATCTTGACCGGTGAAATAACCCTGGCCCTCATCCTTTCTCCCTCCGTAATTTGCCATTTCACAATTGATCTTCTATAGACAAATAAAACCACACATTACTCTCACTGCACAACTTGTAAAATACAATATTTAATGACAAAAGAATTGCTTACCTATATTTATTTTGAACAACATAAAAAGAAAAGTAAATGGAAAAGACAAGTCTTGAGAAAAAAAGTTTTTTTCCAAATGTCACTTCAATATTCCGTTTGAACGGTCCCACTCTGCCAACTCGATGACGGGTCATAACATTCGAACTAACGCATTCAACGAAAACGTTGATTTAGCTGACCTCGCATATATTGACCCAACGCGACCTGTACATAATTATGACCTACTGGGGCATATGCTTTACATGAATTTCCTTTCGAGGGTCTTTCTACGTATATTTTTGTATATAAAAATACAGCATGGAAAATAATAAAATGTTAAATTTTCATGCACGATTCAATAGGAGGTTTATTTATTAGTGGCCATTTCATTGTTGCAAATAACGTCAAAATCTGACATGAAGATGATGATTCATTATAGAAATAAAATTAAATAACATGTAAACTCGTGTAATAATTATTGTGGCCAATTCGCATGCGAAGGTCACGGGAATAGACTATTACATTGTGCTATCAGTGAATTTTGGAACTAGGATTAAATGTCATGTAAGATTAGACAGTAATCAATATGTGATGGGTGGTGATGGTTATAGAATTCCTTTTGATTTATCCCATGGAGAGACTGACTATGATTCATATCCTGGAATTATGATCTCTGCATTCCAAAGTTCATTTAATAAATATTTACCTTGACTGTAGTAGAAGGAGAGCAGTCAACTCACAGAACATGCTCTGAATTGCTGATGGCTAAAACATTGATTATATAGTATTACATCAGTTACAAGTTGAGCTCATAATAATAAACATTGTATGGCTGATTCATCTGAAGAATATTAGCACGGCATAAACACAAAGATACATAGTTATTTCTATGATCTTTGGAGGAGTACTGTGTGTCTCACGTGTTGACTTCAATTCCGGGAATATTTTTGGAATTTCAGCCCATCTTCCCGAAATTCCTGAAATTGGTGAGTCTTTTTAAAGAAATCCTCAAGATAACCAATCTATTATTGTTTACAGTTGACTAGTTAGTCATTTCACTACATTACTTGTTGTGTCTTTTTTACAATCGCCATTTATAACTGAATAATAGCATAATATCTAATCTAAGTTTTGTTTTTTTTCCAGAATTTCAGTTCGTCACAGATTGATATTAAAAATAGTTTGACTTGTATTCAAACTATACAGTCATTCCCATTATTGTACTTTTAATTGTGATCTCACATTTTACTAATTACACCGACATCAAACAACTCATCCTCGGCCTTTTTCTTTTATATTGGAATACTCAGGAAAAAGAAGACTAAATAGAAATTAAGATTACAAAAATGGATATCATGGAAATTATGGAAATTTCTTTGGAAGACTCTCCTGTTGGGTTCATGCCATTCATCGTATTGTCTACTTTTGTAGTGGCCACAGTCTACTATGTTTTTGCGGTAGCAAGGGTAAGTTCAAAAGGTCATTTATTTGAAAGATAAAAATAAAATGTAACAAATTATTTTATCTCTGTATAGAAACCAACTATATACACCAGTAATAAGAGACTTCAGGTAAGTAATTTAAAAGGTTAAACTATTTTATAAATGTAACATTTCTCAATCTGGGAATAATTTGATTATTTATTTTTTTGTCATTTCAGCAATTTCTGGAGAACAATGTAGCATCCGTAAGTTGAATTGATGAACAAAAGTAAATATAAATTCAATAGTTTAACTTTGCCCTCGTCAATATTTACCAAGACGAGGTGTGGTCATTGAGAGATTATTGTAGAAATTCTGTTGAGTATTCTCATGTAAACAAGATTTCTTCGCATTAGTTTTACTTTCTGAAATATTGTTAAACAATCAATAATCACTGCACGTGTTGCGCGTGAAACTATTGAATTTATTGTAGTTACTCTAATTTTTGATAAAAATTTATTGAAATTTTAATTTTGTTATGCACCCGTTATATATAAATTATAATGAATCTGTTAATTTTCAGGTTAATGAAAAATATTTTCCGAATTACTTGGTAAGCTTCAGTTCCACGAGTATATCATGTAATGGAACCACACAACTTTAATCAATTAATGAATTTCTATGTAGGTATGGGAAGGTAGACTCCAATCAATTTTAGGTCTTAACCTTCGACTTCCAGACTCTCACATGTTAAATTATACCAGAGAAGTAATTCCATTAAATGATGGGGGTGAGATCGGGCTAGACTTCATAAGACCAGAAAAAGTAGACAAGTGCGAACAAAAATGTTTAATCTTCATTTTGATGTCAATTAGCGATAAGAGTTTTATCAATGAATGAAAATTTGCTAATACGATTTGTTTGTATGTGACGTATAGAGATTCTTTGGTCGTGTTCCTTCTCCCTGGCTTGACATCGTCATCACAGACTTGTTATGTGAAAACTCTAGTCTTATCCATATTATCAACAGGGTCAATTGTAGCAGTGCTCAATAATCGAGGAATTGGCGGGGTTCCAATAAAGACTCCTAGGTTATACTCGGCATCAAATTGTGAAGACGTAGAAGAAGCAATCTCTTATCTCAAGAAAAAATTCCCCAATTTTCGTAAAATCGCTATTGGAACATCAATGGGGGCTATGGTCATTTGTAAATACTTGACCAGTATGTTCAATACATAAATATTTATAAAACTTGAATTGTATTCAAAAATGAGTCTATGTCAGTTTATGAGTAATACTTCATTTATAAATAGGTAAAGCGGAAGAGGCGAAGCAGACTTTCTTAGCTGTGTTGACCATATCTTCACTTTGGGATGCCGCTACCGGTGTTTTAAGGTGAATTTCCATTTTAAAAACTAAAGTGGTCCAGGGATATTTAATTCTAATGTTTATTATTTTGTACCTAGTCTGGAAAAACCCTACATCAATCGCTACGTAATTAATCGGGAGATCACCCAAAGTCTTCTTCATTTGGCTGTGAAGTACAAAGACGTTCTTGAAGTACGGGAATGTTTTGACTACAAAAAAATTATGAAATGCTCAAACGTAAGTTGACAAATTTGAAACTATATTGACGCATAAATGTCTGGTTTAACTATAAAAGTGGCAGCCTGACATATGAAATAAAATCAAAAATGGGTGGTTAATTGTTCACAATTTATAAATTGCAGGTTAGAGATTTTGACACAAATTTCACAGCACCTCAATTCGGTTTTAAAACTGCAATGGAGTATTATGAAGGTATGTACAGTGTTCCTCTTTAATCTTTATCTATGTAATATGATAATTGTTCAAAATATGCGAGGCCCAAATAAAAATACTTGTGTAGAAATGGTATATTACGTAGGTACATTTACAAATTGACGACACTTTGAACATACCTAAGTTATAATAGTTATATTACACTGTACTTAAATTTAATAAAATTATATATTTTTCTTTTTCATAATTCTCCTTCTGATGCTCGAAGATGCTTCAATCTACAAGAAAATCTCACTATTTACAGTTCCTGTCTTTGCACTCAATGCAGAGGGTTAGTTACATTTTAATGCAATCATCATTAATTTATATTGTTTACTCAAACTAATTTTTTAATAACATTTTAGATGATCCTTTTGCCCCGGTTGAAGGTGAGATTTAAATTCATAAAAAATTCATTTTTGTACATTTTACAAAATTGTATATTCATGTATACATTTAATTTGACTACAAAATTTTTAAATTTAATTTTTTAATTATAATTAAAAAAAATAGCACTACCAAAGGAACAAGCTCTCGCACCCGGTTCTAACTTTGTCCTGGTCACGACAGCAAGAGGAGGTAATTTTTTTATTATTAAGATGAGCTATTGATTCTTACCACTGATTTTCTTAGTCCAATGAACATTATATTCAAATTTCATGAAATAATTCTGATTTTTTGCTAATTACCTCGGTTAAGGTCATCTGGGATACCTCGAAGGCTACTTGCCAATTAGGAAAACGGAACATTTCATGGAAAGATTCGTTGCAGATTTCTGTCGTGCCGTGAAATTAAGATCCCATGAACTTTAAATTCATCAATTTCCGTAAATTATTATCGTCTCGTCTCGATATACATAATCTCATAGATGTGGAAAATCTCTTGTCTTCTTATTGTTCATTCATTGCGCTCTAACTCGCTTGTCTTTATAATCGCTGTCAACTATAAAACTACGTGTAGGCAGTGTCTGTAGGAACGTAGATTGTTTGACTATAATCTCTTTTATTTATTATTTATTGCAATTGTTAAAGTTTTTTTTTAGGAATTTAGCTTTATTTATTTTCTAAAGTCATGTGCTGGTCATTACCCTAATTAACATTGTATAAGTACCACCACCTTGATGTTTTAAGCGCACTGCACCAGGTATCTCTATGCAAAAATAGCTCGGACTATATTACACACACTTTGTGTAAAACTTGCAACAAAACCAAGAGCTAGTTTTTACCATTCAAAAATCTTTCTCTTACTGTTAACTAACCCATGTGAAAACTGGAGTCATTTTTATTCAAACTGTACGAAATGAAAAAAAAAATGTTTTTTGTTACTCGCATAATACAAGAATATTTTTATTTTAAGTACTCTTTGATCTTGTCAACAAAATAAAGACTAAATTTTAATTTTTCTTATAATATGTTTGTGATTGTTATTAAAACATTATCTGTACTTTTTTGAGACTCTTCATATTACTCTTATCATTTTACATGAATAAAGGGCACAGTACTTCATTCAAAATACCTAGTTATACTATAGTTAAGTTAAAATGTTAAAATTATAGCACATATAAGGAAAATTTTGTTTCAGTCGTAATAATTTTCATCTTTTTAACATTATTTGCTTGGCTCCTGAGTCAGGAGTCCTGACCTGTCCCATTTCAATGAGAAGATACATTCGAAGGGACGATGACGTTCAGTCCTCTTGAGATGCAACTTTCACTACTACAGTTAACACGTAAATTATGAGGCACAAACCAAAAAGGGGTGGTTTTGGCCACAAGGGTCAAAAATCTGAAAAGTGTCCCCCCCATGAAAGTTAGAGGTGCACCAGAGAGCATACTATTAGTATGTATACTCTCTGAGGCGCATAGTGCACCGTGCACTGAATAGCCCTTGAAATTCTGGAGTGGTCCCTTATTAGTGGCCGAAAAAAATGATACCACGAAAAATAAGAGGTCAACAGCGAGTGTGGTTACACCCTGTGAACTTCTATGCATTTAGTACTTAAAGTTGGTCTCGAGTTGTTGACCTCCCTTTTTCTCTTGGTGTGATTTTTTTCAGCCCCTAATAATATTTACTAAGTAGTATCATATAGTTTAATAACATGGAAAACCATTTAAAATCATTCTTGAAATGTATAAAAGTCAGAAATCAACAGATTTCAAGTTAGAATTCCTTTTAATTTTGATTTCCACTTTTTAAACTGGGCAATGTTTCCGGGAATATTTCCGGAAAGTTTCAAACTAATATTTCAGCCACAATTAATTAATTATCATATGGCAGAAATAAATCTGAACCTTTCAGAATATGACGTCCCATGAGATTCACAAATTGTGAACATCTTTCTCGTTTTTTTGAAAAAAGTTTGAACAAAATTATCATGTTTTTTGCCATGTGTGCATGAAAATGAAACGAAAGGTCATTACACAACTGTGTGTGCAAATGTTGCTCATAACTTTTTCTTTTACTGCATTTCATTTCTTTGTGAATCATTTATTTAACACAAAATGTTGGCAAATTGCCTCATTTTCTACCGGCTCCTTTCTTATCTTTGAATGTCAAAGTTGAGCTATAAACACAAGAGAGTTTGTTTATAAAAAACGAATGTTAATCAAAATGGGAAATACACGTGTATAAATAACTAGTAAGTGTGAATAGTGGTTCGATTAAAATGTCATTAATGCTCTAATCAATCTTCCGCAATTTATTTCAAAAGAAGATTCGCTTCCTATGACAAACACTCATGTTTTTGTATAAGTTGAGGAAATGAGAGGATTCTTTTAATGGCCCTTTTTGTCCACTTTTTTATTCCCTCGCTACACATGTGTGTGTGCAAGGTCACACACGAGAGGAACGCTCACACTTCTTACCATTTTTGATTTTTTCTTCCAGAGCTTGTCTTGCAAGTTCAACTCTAAAATGACCAAAATGTGATGGGCTCAATATGAGTCAAATAACTATGCATACAAGATCCATCCAATAACTCTACACTCTTCTATTACTAGACTATAAATGTAAAAAAAATTAAAATTAAATTCTAGTTCGTGAACCTACAACTAATGTACTGATTCCTCCAATAAAGTTTGTAAAATAAAAAACTTGGATAAATAACATCCATTTTCAGCGGAAAAGAAAGTATATGTATGAGGAAGTGTATGGTAATTTTTTTAGTCTTGGAGCAAGGTCATTCAATTCATGACACACACACCAAAGTTGGTCTCATCAAAGCAAGTTTTTAGCATGCAATATACAAGTGGTCAAATACTTTTTCCATGATTGGTAGGATAGGTTTTACTTTTACAAAAAAACGGAAATAGAAAACTTGTTGTCGTACAAAAAAAACTGAAACTGATGATAGTCAAGCGTCCTTGAGACTTGGTATTGACCTTATGCTTTTAATTTAGGTGAATATCTGTTAATGTAAGTTACAAGTATTAATGGAGAGCAGATGAAATGATTGAGACAATAAAGTTGAGCAAAAACAGCGTTTCATCCTCCGTCAGAGCTCATGCAGTCTTTGTAGAACAAAGTTTATTTAAAGTGCCAGTAAAAGAAACCGAAAAAAATAACTCTCGTGTGGAATGTTGTCCTTTGTTATATATATGTTGAGGATGATAAATATACAGGGAATATTATAATAGATGCCAAAGTCAAGAATTTATAGGATCTATACAAAAATTCGCATATATATCTGTACATATGCAAAATAAGTAAGGAAATGGGACTCGACTGCATTACATTTACTGCTGAAACCTATTTTTAACTAAAGCACACTTTCCCGAGTAAATAGTCTTTGCTCCTCTTTTTTTTTAATCCCTGTTCGTCCTTTACAGACAAAATTTTACTCTTAAATGTTATTAACCAAAATGGTTTCATTCCTCTACACATTAATAATATTTTAATGGTGATTCCAACACAGAAATAATTTTGAATGTGTTTTAGACAAAAGTTTCTCAGTTCCAATTCAATAAATAGAATAATTAGTCTTTAAAAAAGGAACTTCTGTTTAGTTTCTAAACTCTCTAATTATAGTTCAGATTGCCCGATACAATGGTAAATTTGGCAGATTCAAAGGTAACAGAGAGAAAATAATTGGACAAATTTTTTTTGGAATAAATGAAAACTTTTGATTTGTTTCATTTGCAGATACCTTTATGTTTGGTGTGTTGTCAGCCGGCCACAAAGCGTTGTAGTGGTTGTCGAGTAGCAAATTACTGTGATACAAATCATCAAAGACAGGACTGGAAAGATCATAAGAAATTTTGTTGTGCTTATGAAATTCATCATAATGATCACCTGGGTCGTCATTTAGTAGCGTCCAGAGACTTGGATGAACGAACTATGATTATTCAAGAGATGCCCATGGTCTTCTCACCATATGACATTGAGACTTCTAATGGAAACTATACCATTTGTCTTGGTTGCTGTAACCGGATGTCATCCAACTCTACCCATCATTGCACCACATGTAATTTCCCTGTCTGCTCAAACACGTGTGAAAAGGTTAATCTTGTTTTTTTGCAAAATACTAATCATCTTGATGAACTTTATTTATTTTGAATGTTTTTTTGCTTGACAGATGAAATGTCATTCGGAGAATGAGTGTCTCATTTTGAGTGATAATAAGATTAATTTTCCATCCAACAAGTCGAGTTTATTCTACAACACAATTTTAATTCTTCGTCTCATTCTTCAAAAACAACGAAATGCTTCACAATGGAAAAAATTTTTAGACATGGAACATCACTACAAAATTCGAATGAATAGCAGTAAAATTCGTAAAGATCAAGACTCCACTTTAAATATTTTGATTGAATTTTTTGGATCAGAAGAAAATTTATTCAAGATTGTCCACAAAGAACAACTTTTTGAAATTATGGAGAGAGTCAATATTAACTCATTTGGAGTGGCTAGACAAGAAGAAAATAGTGAGAATCAAACTTTTGGGCGAGGAATTTACTTGAAATCCGGTCTAGTGTCCCATGGTTGTGTCCCGAATGCGTCCTTTGAGTTGACTCATTCTCCAAATTTTGAAATGAAATTGTATGCAGCCACTCCCATCAAAAAAGGCAATGTGATTCAAATTGCTTACCATGAAAACTGGAATTTTTTACCAACTTATCAGCGACAAATTAGTACTTTTGATGGAGGTCAATTTTCATGTCGATGTAGCCGCTGTACAGATCCTACAGAATATGGAACTTATTTATCTGCAATTAAATGTTCAGATTGTCAAGACGGATACTTGTTACCAGATAACCCCGTGGATTTGAGTGCTGAAGCCATTTGGAAATGTACAAATTGTCCTCATGATGAAGAACAAGAAAAAATCATGTCTATATTACACTATTTTGAGATTAATACACAAAAAACTCGGGTTCATTTCATGCAATATGGTCCAAATCCTTCAGAAAAACTTTTAAAATTGACTCATTTATATGACAAATTATGTCAATTAACTTCCCAAAGACAACCAAAATTACATGAACATCATTTCATCGTGAGATGTGTTCAAAGAGAATTTATTAATGTGGCTTTTCCTTCCTTACAACAATTAACTTTTGATGAATTAAATACTTTTATTTTTTACTGTGAACAATTACTCTCCGTAGCCACCGTCTTGACCCCTGGGATCAATCGTCATTTAGCAACCCTACGAAATTATTTGTGTCAAGCCATGCTCCAAAAGAAATTAAAGGCAGCCAAAGAGGGAAAGACAATGATGATTTTTGGGTCAAAAAAGTCAATTTTAGACTACTTGACAAAACTAGAAAAAATACAAAAGGATGTACTCTCCTACTATGAATTTGACCCTGACATAAAGCTCAATGGACTTCAAAGTCATACCGTCAAACGACTTCATCAAGACAGTTCCATCGTGGCTAGAGATATTAAATTAACCATTTCAAATATGATTAAATTATAAAATACAATAATTACTGTAGACTCAACTCATAGAAAAACCATTATCATTTAATTTAAATTTACTTTTGAAACTGTAAAGTCATTTAATGATGGCACCCAAACTCCCAGTAATAAATACCAGTACCTAAATTCAAAAAAAATAATTATGTCACTTGCAAGGGCTTTCCAAGTTGCATTTCCTTTAAAAAATGATTAATTGCTTTAGAATGGTTACACAATCCAAGGGAAAAGTGTACGGCATATGTTATACTTTACGCACGTGCCCTCATTAGTGCGTAGTGAATGGTAAACTCACAAAAAACAGGTATCGTCATTGACGTAAGTAACAAAGGTCTGGGTCGACAAAGGGAAGACAACAAAAATTCCTATCTCTTTCTGTGCATTCTCATTCCATATTAAAATAAAAAGTAATGCGTTCAAAATAAACAAATTGTCAACAAACTACGTTGATTTTAAAAAGGGAAATGCTCTCGACGTCATTCAACAAAAAAAAACAGTAAACAATTTCAGGATCAGCAGAGTCTGGATGCACTAAAAAAGATGCAAAGGTGAGACAGAGACGCATTTTACTAAGTTGGGAAATGGCACAAGACATGCGAAATTGTGGTTGGGTTTTTTGCACTGCGTCTACAACATGAAGACGAGAACTGGACAAAAGTTGTTCGACTACATTTAACAATAAAGAATTGAGTGGAGAGAGTCAAAAGTATAAAAGCAACTCTTGGCCATATCCACCCAAGTCACTTAACATTGAGGCAGCTCAAGGAAAACAAATCTCGAGTCAACTGACTTTAATTGTCAAAGATTAAAATTAAAAACAATCAAGTGTGTGTTCATTTACTTAAACGTATCTTTGTGTGTGTACATTTACTACTTTACTTTGATTAAAAATGGCACCATCCACTGAATTAACTACTGAACAATTGGAAACAATGGAAAAGGTATGACAATTTTTTAAATGATTAAATTTAATTGAGATTAAATGTTCAATTATTAAATTTAGTAATTTTTTTTATTAGTTCCGGGAGAGACTCATTGCCATGAATGTATTTGAAGAGTACAAGTTAAAAAGCAATAATTTTTTACTCCGGTACTTAAAAGCCAATAGTTTCAATATAGAAAAGTCACTGAAAATGATAGACGCCTATTTACACCTTCACGAGGAGTACAACAAAGACAAACTTTTCAGTGAAAAATATCCCACAGGTTTTACGGATAATTTTGTCACTTTTGTTGGAGGCAAAGACTTGGATAATCGACCAAGTGAGTCAAAATTCATGATAAAACTAGATAAAATTTTAAATAAAAGTAGACTAGAAATTTTAAGATTATTTAATTTTTTTAGTCGCAATGATTCCTCATGGAGGACTATGGAATTTGAAGCAAGCCATTCAAAATGGACAGGAACAAATATTTGTGCGCTATGTCCTCAAAGTGGCGATGACATTTGAGAAGATGGTTTTGGAGAGAGACAGTGACTATGGAATATTAGTCTGTGATGTGTCCAATGTGGCCTATGGGAATTATTTTCATAAACGAAGTACGTCCCTTTCAATTTTTAACTCATTTCAAAAATAATGCCCATTAATTATACATGTGTTTTAATTGAAATTATTATTCTTAATTACAGCACTAGAAGTTTTATTAATGTTAGTCAACATGGTTGAGAAGATTTCGCCTGGTATAATTAGAAAAGTTTATTTTGTCAACGCCCCCAAAATTTGGATTGCTCTGTTCAACACCGTCCGAAAATTGGTGACCGTAAGTGCCGACATTTATGCCATGGACTCAAATATCGAAAAATGGAAAGAATCTCTCCAAAAATTTATTCCTCAAGACGGAATCTGTCCCCATTTTGGGGGAACTTGTACAAACTTTGTCACCATTTAAAAAAATTGACAACTTTTTCCCCACATCTCATCATAATTGATCTCATTTTTTTACATAGTGCCAGTCTGAAATTTTAACTGTTATTAATTTGTATCTAAACATTATTTTAAAAAAATTATAAATATAATTAAAATAAATAGTTGATTATTATATTACTTCAAGAATGTTGACGCTGAAATATTATTGAGTATAAATTTACCGAGTTACCACAGACTTGAAGGCATTCAGTGTCTTGTCTTTCTTGCTTGACCATCTCAATCTCAAGAGAGAGAGAGAAATTTGCATGGCTTTCCTAACTGCAGGACAGAGAATGGCAAATGGCAAAAAAATAGTCATAACCCCCCGTTGAATGAGGGAGGTTGCCTTTTTTTAATTGTGATACATTTGTTGTAATGTTTCATCCAACATCCTTGGTCATTCCATGGAAAATTTATATATAATACAACTGACTAAATGGTCATTGGTTATTTTTATCTGCCTATACTTCCATGTAGTGGCAAACCTTTGGTTGAGAGTGAGGGAAATGCATAGTGAAAAATATACAAATGAAACGTGTTGGGTCTTTTTATCGAGTGGATTATGTTCGAATGCACTATGTTCGAAACATTTTGTTCGAATGACATTTTGTTCGAATGGATTCATGGTCGACT
>JAQIVZ010001640.1:0-29505 GCA_034700945.1 Arrhopalites spinosus
AAATAGTCCCCAAATTTGTCTCACAATTTGATAAATTCTTGAATTCTTGTCGGAGCAAAAAGTTAAACTTCGTCAAGCAAAGCCATACATTCTTATGAGACTGCCACTACCCAGAAGAACGAATTTCAAGGACTTCTAGTCACAGTAGGATTATAGCCATCTATAAACCTTACGCTGTGTTCCTGGTTCCTTCCAGAGTTCCTTGTTCCCACACTTTTTCAATAATAATTTTAATTTTGGAATTTTAATTTTTCCAATTATTTTGGCAAGATGAGTAAAACTTGTAGTGTACTTAGGATTTATTTTAACAATGCGATAACTGGTGCTCACAGTAGGAAATCCGGATTATTTGGCCGGAGATTATATAGTTCTGCCCTTGTAACTAGTAGGTAATTGAAATTTAATTACAATTAATGTTTATACATACCAAAAAAAAATTGTCCAGGAATTCTCATCATTTAGTATGGTCCATGCTGTACAGAGCATGTGGTGGTCACATGTATTTTTGTGTGAATGAAATACCATACTACTCTTTTTTACTCACATTTTATTGTATTCTTTTTTTAGGTTTGATTATAGTAATTCCAAATTGTTATCAAAATCATGCCCAGTTGTGCTAGGGTCAAATGTCCAATCAAGAAGATGCTATGCATCTTTACCAACCCATACACCGGTACCATTGCCAGCACTCTCGCCGACAATGGAAATGGGTACAATCATCAGTTGGGAGAAAAAAGAAGGTGAAGCAATTAATTTTTTTTTAAAAAAAAATATTTGCAACCTCAGCATGAAAATTTATTTTTACATGAATCAGTAAAATAATACTTTAATCATTTTATATGCACGTCTTAAGGTGATATATGTAATGAGGGAGATCTCTTGGCTGAAATTGAAACGGACAAAGCTACCATGGGGTTTGAAACTCCTGAAGAAGGTTATTTAGCCAAGATCCTGGTTCCGGCTGGTACAAAAGATATTCCAATTGGAAAAGTAAGTAGAGATTTTTTTTATATACGTGGGTTAGCTCACTATGATTATGATTTAACAAAATATTAGGTCAATTGAACTACAATACAGTATAATTTTTCTCGTTGTTTAGTTGGTTTGTATAATCGTTCCAAACCAAGAGGATGTGGCAGCATTTGCAAATTATCAACCTTCTGACAGTTCTGGAGCACCACCACCAAAGATATCCTCTCCAGCACCGCCAGCTAGTCCAGTTCAACAACAAGCTCCATCGTCATCTTCTTCACCACCACCAAAACAAGCTCCCAGTCAACCCGTTTCGTCATCCGGAGAAACTCGTGTATCCCCTCTAGCCCGTTTGTTAGCACAAGAACGTGGGATAAATTTGAGTGTACGTTACACCTTTTGCTACTTTAAACTTTTGAAGGAATTCTGAATTTTTTAAAAACAAGTTTACTATGATTTTTTTTTTACTAAAGGCTCTTGGACAAGGGACAGGATTTGCTGGTTCGATCACTTCAAAGGATTTGGATTCGGCCAAAGCTAAAGCTGCCACTGGAGTATCTCGAGGAGCATCTGCAGCTTCCGGTTCCAGTTTTACAGATATTCCGGTCTCCAATATACGCGGTGTCATTGCGAAAAGGCTTTTACAATCGAAACAGGTGAGACTATACACTGACCTATTTAATACCCCATACATGTGTAATACACATGTATGAGAAACAATTCTTTTTCAGTGTCATTAATACACTATGAATAATATTTCCAGACGATTCCTCACTACTACTTAACATCAGAAATTGAAATGGATAGAGTGTTGAAGCTACGACAAGAATTCAATAAGGCATTAGAGAAGGATAAAGTTAAGCTGTCTGTAAATGACTTTGTAATTAAAGCCGCTGCTAGTAAGTGTTTTTGTTATTTTATATATAGTATTTTTATTATTTAGGGCATGTTGAAATAGTAACCAAAAATACATTCGAATTCAGTTCATTACTCAAGGACAATTTGTTTTTTTAGTGGCTTGCCTCAAAGTTCCTGAGGCTAATTCTTCTTGGCAAGATACCGTTATACGACAGTAAGCGATCATCATTAGTACCTCTCATTTTAGGCTCCAGGGAGTCCAAAGAAAAAGAAAACAAAAATTATAATTACCTCTTCTATATCCTTCATTATTAGTTGAAAGTGTTTACCATTTTTAAGTACTAATAATAGACTTGTTCCTTTCTAGGTACAATGGTGTTGATATAAATGTGGCCGTTTCCACTGATAGAGGTTTAATTACACCCATCGTTTTTGGAGCTGAAAAGAAGGGTTTAATTGAAATTAGTGCGAACGTCAAAGAATTAGCTGGAAAAGCTAGAGATGGAAAATTACAACCTCATGAATTTCAAGTATGAGTTTTCTTTCTTGTTAAAAGTTTAGTTTAATTTTGATTATTTTTATTTTTAGTTGGCTAAATTAAATGTAGAGATAAAGTAGATGCCTACTATGTTTTTCTAAAATGAATGAATTAGCATAATTAATACGGCATATGAGTGATTATTTTAAATACAATTAATTTTGTCTTGTTTGTAGGGGGGAACATTCTCAATTTCTAATTTAGGAATGTATGGTATTCATCATTTTTCAGCCATAATTAGTAAGTAACAAAGGCGATCAAAAAAATGTTGAGATAATTAATTTATTTGATATAAAATATATGCAATCATACCGGGGTACTGTATGGTTTTTTTTCTTTTGTTAAACAGACCCTCCACAAGCTTGTATTTTAGCAATTGGAGGCACAACTCAAAAAGTCATCCCCGCTGATAATGAGAAGGGGTAAGTACTCAAAATACTTTTATGAAGTTACTTTGACTCAATTTCTGAAATTGTAAACCTTTTCAATTAAATGTCAACTGAATTTTTTAAAAATAGATTTGAAGGTATCACTGTCATGTACGCAACTCTAAGCTGTGATCATCGTGTAGTGGATGGTGCAGTTGGAGCTCAGTGGCTGTCTCATTTCAAGTCGTATTTATCTAATCCCGCCGCCATGATCATGTAATCACGAAAAGAAATGTCAAATGAGTACGTCGAGTCGTATTACACATATTTAAAAATAAGATATTGAGAAAATCGAGTCAGATAAATCAGATAGATCCGGGTGCTCTGCCTGCTTTCAACATGACATCATAATAAGTAAAAATATATGAGTAAGAGTGTCATAGTATATGTTGTGTATAGATGATCTTGCAAATTATTATTAATATATATATAAAAATGACTTAAAATCTACATAGAATGTAGTTTAACTTGTAGTTGAAGTTGAATTTGTATTAATTCATAAAAACAGTCTTCAAAAGTCCGTAAGTAAATGATCATTGTTCATTTCTTAGTTCCTACATGTGGTATTCCAGCATAATAATAGATGGTACGATGCAGATAATGGAACAAACGTAATAATTATTGACCCACAAACTGTGAGTCACAATTTTAAAAAGAAAATATGAATTGGTGATGACAAATAACCAGTGAACGTACGTGAAAAGAAATAAACATGTGGGGTATGGAGTCAAAAAAGATATCATGTACATTTTAATAAATGAACGAATCTCTGAATTTAATGAAAACACATCATATACAAACAATTATACTGGAAATACTAAATTAGTATTTATTCATTGTTGTAAAAGGGCATGGCCAAAGGAAAAGAGTTAAATTACAAATTCATGTTGAAAAGGTGCTTCTGTAGTGCTACATAATGAACACACATAATATTAAATATTATAACGACAACATTAGAGGGGAAAAAATTAATAATAATATACGACAAATGTATTGTCAACAAATTGTGTTATCACTGTCATTGATTTACAGCTCAAATGATTTACCAAAATGATAAAATAAACTGTGTAACAGAAATTACTAGAAAATTATTTTGTCATCTTTATGTAGGAATAGTCAAATCCTTAGCCACCAAAACTAAGATTTCATCCGTTTGTTTCTTCCAATTCTTAATATTTTTGCTGACTTTACACCAAAGTTCTCCATGCTTGGGCTCAGCTTGACTGCAACGTCTTAGAATATCCTTGACATTGTCCTGCAAATAATTATCAAAAAACATTCATTATATTACCATTTATGATTAAAAGTCAGTTACAATTTTTTAAGTCTGAATTGATACTCGGCTCTCGGTTACACAAGTTATAGGTAGAAGACAATAATATGTTGTTACATTATTAATTAAAAAATTCGAGGTTACCTCAGTTCCATGAAGAAGTTCAAACTTATAAAAATAAGCCCAGGCATCTCCAAGATCAGGCTCAATCTTTAGAGTACGATTAAACCATTCACGACATTTATTTAACTTTCTCTCTGCCCAAAATAATTTTGACACAGCCAGCAAAACATGTGCATCATGTTCACATTTTTTTAGAGCATCCACACTTTTAGTTTTACGTTGAGCTTTACTTTCCATGAAAATTGCTTCGGACCATAAAATTCCTGATGTTGGACATTCTTGAAGTGCTAAAAGTGAATAATATATTAATATTAAATATTATACCTATTTTAACTTTTGAACAAGTCATTTTTTAATTTTTAATTATGAAATACAACGAAACACTTACCTTTTGCCATTAAAGTCTCAGAAATATCTTGGAGTCCTGCTCTTGCTTCAATACGTACAGATTCCAGCCACAAGCAATCATTTTGTCGATTTCTCAGTCTTCCTTTATCCAACACTGAACGAGCCTTGATAAGTTGTCCTCTTCTTTCTTCAATGCTTGCAAAGAGGACCCATAAAGGTATTGATTCTGGACACTTCTTGGATGCCTCTGCATAAATGTCACGAGCCTCAGGAGTTTTCCCAATTTGATCAGTTATCTGTCCCTTCATCATCCATAATTTAGCGCAATCTGGAAATGCTCGAAGACCTTCTTCAATTAATTCTAAAGCCTGCTTTAATTCATTCAGAGCCCACTCTAATTTCACACTCTTTACCATCACTCTGCAACACAAAAAAATAATGTAATTATGATCACTACATGAATTATTTAAATTAACATATGAAATTATTTTTTGTCCTTTTAAAATTTACCTTGGTGTTGGAGCGGATGCTCTTGCTCGTGCTAATAATTTTCTGGCTCTATCATATTCATTATTCTCTGATTCTAACTTCACAGCAGCTAACCAAATTTCCTCAGAGTTTGGATTTGCCTTGAAAGCCAAAGATAAAATACTTCGTGCGGCTGGGACATCACCCTGTGCAAACAGATTTTTAAAAAAATAAACAAACGATTAAAATTTTCAAAATGATAAATTAAATAGACAACAAATTTTAGATTCTCTGTGAATAATACAATACTTACAGCCATCCATTTAGATTTGGCACCCATGAGCCACAAGACTTCAGCCTTTGGGCAATGTGTAACAGCTTTCTGCAAAAGATTTTCTAGACTTTCACGATCACCATGGGCTTTTTCAAAATATGCTGCTTGTTTCCAAATACTTTTCTTGGTTGGAAATATACTTAGGGCATGAGAGAAAATTGCTCGAGAGCATTCAATCGCTCCTTTATTTGCACAATTCTCGGCATCTTCCATCCACGTCTCTTTCCTTTCCTCATCTTCAAGTCCATGTCCAATAATGTGCTTCACGATTGCTCGACATGTGAGGAAAGACTGTGCTTTGTCACACTCAATAGCATCTTCTAACCATTGATCCCTCGTCAACTCTACACCATTAGTAGTCAATGAACTGATAGCCCTCTCAACAATTTTATCCACCATATTTTCATTTCCATGAGCTTCTTCCAATTTGGCAGCACTAGAAAAACAAATAAACAAAGTGTAGTTAATTATTAGTTATTTTTAATGCAGGAACCGTTAGAGTAATTGAAGAAATGCGGTAATTTCGTTCCAAGTAGGTACATAATGGCAATTAAATATGTTTGACACTTACGTTATCCAAATAAGACGATCCGTTGGAATATTCTGGCGGGCTTTGTTTAGTACTTTTCTGGCATTTTCATAAGTCTCCAATCTGAAATTAGTATCACAAAATAATATGCCATAAGTAATATTTTAAACCTTGGGTTCAATGTTTAAAAATACCATTTTAAAAAATGATTCTACATAAGTAACTATATTCAAAATTTACCTGGCTAGAGCAAGCCACAACTCAACACTTGTAGGACAACATTCAACAGCACGGCCAAGTAATATCCTAGCATCATCTGGATCTTCCAATTCGACAGCTGCTTTCCATAATCGCACACTGTTTGGAATATGTTCAAGTGCCTTTCTATAAACTTTCTTTTTAGCCTTTGTTTCTATTTCCAAATCTGCTGCTTTTGCCCAAATTCGTACTGATGTTGGAATATGTCTAACTGCTTGAGCAATGATTGCTTTCCCAAGATCTGGTGGCTGAAGTCTACAAAAATAAAAAAATTGGTTATAAAAATAAAATAATTGCTATCAAAATTTAATAACTGTATAAAGCATCGAACTAATGACCTAGCAGCCTCAAGCCACAAGTCTTCTGAATTTGGATTCACTTCACAGCCTTTCATAATGAGATTTCTTGCTGTTTGCACTTTTCCCGTCACTTCTTCTAAACGAGCTGAAGCAATCCATGCAGGTGGATGATTAGGATTTGTCTCTCGGACAGACTTTAACAAAAGTCGAGCTTTCTTTATGTCACTGTTAAAAAATACCATTAATACTAGTTTAATAAACGTAAAATCATTAATAAATGCTGTTGTTTAATAAACAAAATAAATACTCACTTTATATCACCGCCATATGTAGGAATCATGGATTGTAAATCGGTTAAGTAGCCTGGAAAAAAGAACACGGAAAAAATATTAAGGATCAAAGGTGTCAGAAAAAAATACATGCCTTACATTTCATCGCCATAAGCTATACAATACATAAATAAATTTCCAAAATCTTACCTTTAGGGTCCACCACTGTTTGCCCCGTGACTGAATCTGAAATCTGACCCAATTTTACATCCATAAGGGTATTACGTGCCTGGCCAATTTTTCTCAAATCCAAGTCTCCAGATGATGTTGTTCCTACATTAAAATTTGAAATTTGAAAAAATTGTATCATTAAATTACAATCATAAATAATAAAGCACATTGTAAGCCAATGATTCATTACAAATCATTTACGTTAAAAATTAACACTAACTGACCTGGTGTCAGCAAACCACTATTTGGAAAGACGGATGCAAGTCCCGAAGATGGATCTAACGTTGTCAATTTCTCTCCTCCCAAATTTTTAGACAGGACAGAGTCGGGTAACGGTGTAAACCTAAATATAATGATAAAATGCAAACATGATGATATACATATTTCAAGGTACAATTTTTGAATTTTTGTCGTAATGATTGCTTACTTTTCAGCACGAGGGTTACGCTGCTTCTTATTTCTAGAGTCTCCAACCTCTGGCATATTCAGCCACTCTTCTTCAGTAACACCTGATAATGCCCTTCTCAAATCACTAAACTGCTGTTGAATCTTTGGTCTCTCCTGACGATATCTCTCCAACACAACTGTGAAACAAAATTACAAATGCAAGTTAAACAAATAAATATATAATTTAAATCTGTCTACGTGGTATTCATAAATGAGATGAAAATTCTATTTTTGTCCATACCTTTTAGCTTCTTCTCTCGATAATCCTTTCTTTTTTCATCCTGAAAATAACACAATGAAACACCACCCATTATTGGTTACAAGAAAAACAATAATTATACTCGTATCGATGATTAAGGGAAACAACTTTTAAAACCCTTGTCTTTCACTTTTAACAAAAATATAGACCCCACTTTGAATACGGTCTGTTCGAAAAAACGTTTTCTGTTTATTTAAACGTAACAATAAAACTACAGGGGGCTCTAAATACAGTCCTGAAATTCAATTTTACATCAAATAGCCCCTCACAAAATTCTAACACCCGGCTGTCAATATGAACACAGTAATCAAGATTTTAATATCCACCATAATTATTACAAAAAATGTACCATTCGCTGTTCAATAGAGTCATAAATTGCATCAGCTTCTTCGTCATCTTTGTCATATGGATCTTTACTAAAAAGAGACCCTCCATACCCTGAAAACTAAAAACAAATTGATTAGTAAATGTGCATGGAACTATAATTATATTAAAATTTGTACACAATCAGGCATTGATCATACCTCATCGTAGTTTGAATCGTTCAAATCCTCTTCCTCCTCCTCTTCTTCAGTCTCCTTTTGATTACCACCAGTACCGGTTCCACTGCCCGGCTTTTTCCTCTTGTTAGGTGGTGCATGACGATCATCCGACACATCTGAGGAAAAACAAGGAAATTAGTACAATTCGAATCAAATACACATGATACACAAATACATATTTTTTTAGAAACATACAATGATAAAATTAAAAAATTTATATACCATTTGCATCTCTTGCAGGACCGATATCCGATCGGGTTGTGAAGCCAGTGGCTCTAAATAAAATGAATGAAAATGTCGTTATAATTTAGACTTGACCAACTACATATGATTTATATATATAGATCAAGGAATAATTACTTCTTTATACGTTTTACAATTAAAATAATGATTCAAGAATAAAATTTGAAGAATCTTACCCTCTTCCTACTCCAGCTACATATCCACTGGGAGCAGCGGCTCCTAAAAAATGCTTCTTGGGTTTAGCAACTGGAGCAATTGAATTGATTGGTATAGAAGACATTTTTTATTTAATATACTTAAATTAATCACAATTAATAAAATAAATTGAAATCCAAATAAATCACATTATTTTTTTATTTTTCTGTTGACGTTTTTCAAACGAACACTTCCCTCGCTTCGTCTCTCAATGATTTTGTTTATTCCCAATGACTAACGACGACAACATAGACAATTAAATGTTGCTAACCTTTTAACTGACTTCACTTATCGTCAAAACTGAATCCTCGTATGAATCAATGATGTTATATGCAATGATGAAGCCGTAGTTTTGTATGAATAATAAATTGTAAGTCAATGTAATTTCAACATTTTTTTGTTATTTTATTTCAGATCAGCATGCATCTTCAATATTGACAATATATTAATTAATAAACTTGACCTGTTGACCTAAGCTATGTATGTATGCACACGCGTTTTAGTATATGGTACATTGTCAGTAGAATATTCGATATATCATATAATAATAACATTAAATTATTATTCGATTCCTTGTATATATATGTATATATATATATATATATATAATAATAATATTATTATGTATAGACTCATAGTAATAATTATTCTCATTCATATCATTTTTGTATATATATATATATATCATTCTCCACACGCCACACACATGTTAATTTTATTTAAACTTTAATTTAATAATATAAGTCAACTATTATACCCAAGCATAATATATTCATCTTATTTATTCTTAGATATTATTATTTTACCACTTGCCATTGTTTTTATTTTAAATATTTTAATTTTACAGTGTACACACTTTTTTTCCTTGTCCTTTTAGTACTTTAGTCAGTTAACGTATACACAAATGCACACACACAGCAGAATTCTGGAGATATAGTGTGAGTAAGAATATGATTTACTCCTTTTTTTGCAAACTTGAACAGAAAACGGAAATCAACTCAGTAGTAGTAAATATTTTTTTTACACATTTTTATTAAGACTCAACAATTTAAAATTATTATGATTTATTATTATATTTTTTTTATTTAACTATGATTAATAATATTATCAATCCCAATTACATTTTTTGCTCACACTCCCTCCATCAACATGACAAATAATTAAATTACTTTCAAACTATACTTGGCTTCTCACAATACACAAGATTCATCGTTCTGAATTTGTCGTGGAAATTTGTAGCTTTAAAGGTCATTAAATATGGAGATTTTTTAAAATTCTTGTTCCTTTATTTATTAAATACAAGTCACAATTTAACGTGTTTGTTTTTATCATGCCCAAGTCCTTCTCCATTTATGTCAAATTTCCACCAAATTCCCTTGAATATGTCGTATTATTTTGAGCACTCGAGAGTGAAAGCAACCGAGCCCCATATTTATCATGGAAGACAAAAAAAATGTCGACATTTTTTTACTAAACACATGTGCTTCATGTCTGTTCTATCTTAAAGATAAAAATGTCGTCATTTTTTGAAAGTATAAGCAAAAAATTGTATAAATCTTTCTTTTTTTTCAAATTCCAAATATTTTTCTTTCTTTTGATTTGATTTCTATCATATCCATCCTGATATTAAACTTGCATATATTTTTTTTGTTCTTGTTCTTGTGATACTTTTGTTGATTTTTTTTTGTAAAATGTAAGTACGTAAGTAAATACCTCATTCTGTTCTTCTTCTTGCACGTAAAATACTGTTATTTTTTATTTATTTGTTTTGAATAGTTTTTACGTTTTTGTTTACATTCTTTTTGTAGTCAATTTTTTTCCATTAATATCGATCTACTCTTGTTATTAAACTGATGATTATATATTTTTGACTTAATTTCTTTTGTCAGTTTTCTCCCCTTTATTCTCTTTCTTCCTATCTATGTTATATAATATATAGTATGTTGTGTTATATGCATTTTAAATTGTGTTCCCGACCATCATTTACTTTTCAACTTTGACCCCAGCTTCTTTGTCTCTCTTGTAAATTGCTGAGTGTAATCATACGATGGCCGCTGTCATATATTTCTCTCTATTGTTTTTTTTTGTTAAAAAGTATACAAGTTTTTCATACAGAGCTATTTTTGTATTTTAGTAGTAGGTCAGAGAATGACTTTGCGAGTCTCCTCCTCCTTGACGATGTCTAAAATGTGTGTCGATGATTGCATTAGTTGCTCTGTTAGAAATAATTTGTTGTAAAATATTATTAATTTTTATACCTCTCCGTTACAATTGTTATAAGATTTTTCACAACTTGTATAACTTTTTTTTGCATATCGGTAACTATATATGTATATAGTATAGTAATATTATATTTATTTATTTATCCTTACAAATATAATAGTAATTATTCATATAATTTTTTCTTCATTATTTAATTATGACAAATTTTATATAATAGTATTTATTTATTTATGTGTTAATGTGTGTTTGTGTGAGGATCTCTAACTTTTTTTAGACTTGGGGAAATGGATTGAGAGGAAATATGAGAGAAAGAGAGAGAAAGTTAACTTTCTCTCATTGTACAATTTTAAATGTACGGGTTCAAATATCAATCAAATATAATGGACATAAGTGAAGAAATTTACATAATTTGTTGACTGATTTTTAATTTGAATTTTTTACATAATGTAGCACTCACAAATTAGAATTTAATTAGAAAATATAGTCTTTCCTAAATCAAACGTTATTCTTTTTTGTATTAATTTACAGAAAATTGATTTCGTCACTGAAAAGGAAACTGAACGTATCACCGCGAATCCAGAAATTTTGGCATGAAAAGTTTAATTACGTGTCCCAAAAAATTTAGAGTTGGAAGAAAAGTTGAAGATCTCGAATAATCTTTCTCTCTCTCTCATCTCGTCACAAAGGGAAAAGGTCAACCAATACAATATTGTGTTGTTGAAAGCATCTACAAAGAGTTTCATAATATATCATGACAACATATTTAATTAGTGATGTCATGTTTAAAGGTGCGTTTATTAGAAATGTGTGTGTGGTGCTTTTTAGTGGCAGTCCATCCATAAAGTGGACAAATTGACATTTAATAAAGTTAACTAACTGCGCCCTGCGGTAGATAGTCTAAATTCATATAATATATATAACCGTATAATCCGCTCAACGAATTTTTTGATCATTAAAATGTATATAATATATAATATTATTATATATCCGTACAATTTTTTCTTCATCTTCATCTCCTTCTTTTGCTACTACTCATTGCATTTATCTAGTCAGTGCACGAATGAATCTCAAACATTATATTTTTTTTAATAATGTACATTACATATATTATATAATATTATACTCCCCCTTCCTTACACAATTCTAGTTAGCCTTCGATCCTTCGTCCCTCACTGCATAGTATGTACGTAATAGTAATTATTTTTGTTTTTTTTATTAATTCATAATATAACTAAATTTATATAAAATTAAAATTTTTTGTACGAAACATCATTTTGTATATTTTTAATAATTATATAGGAAAACATATTTTTTTTATACTATAGTATTTATATAGTAGGCCCTCATATCATGAAAACTGATTCTGGTAAGTTGTAAACGGTTTAAGAATAAATTAATTTTACTCTCATTTAAATTATTTTCTTTAGTCAAATGTGTCATTTGAGGTTATGCATGAAATTTTTTGTAATATTTTTCATGTTTTTTTCATGCTCAACAAATTTTCTCCTTTCCAATTTTATTCCTTTGTCTTTCTTTTCTCTCAAGAACATTCCTCTCTGACCTCTGTGCATTTATTGGATCAACTCGAATTGACTCATGATACTGATTAATTTTTTTTGAAATTAAATTTTAAGTACGTAAGATAAATTTCATTGGTATATGTATTTATATACAAATATATTTGAAGAAATAAATTCTCATCCCATATATAATTATAGTAAAGTCATAATTTATGGCCAATAATACTTTTAGAATTCCATTCTCTCCTTTTCTATTTTAATCTTGTCTCTGTGTCATCATTTGTGTTTGTTTAATTAAGGTAATTAGTAAATTTGATCAAATTGGTGAAAATCTATGTGTGTATTTCTGTCTGTGATTTTCTGTTCCTTATTGTGAAGTGCATATTTTTAAAATGTTTTATTTTTTTGGTTTAATATTTATTAATATATACACAGTATATAATATTCTAGGTAATATAGGTTTATTTAGTAGAGGATAAATTTGATATATATATATATATTTATATATATGTATATATTATAATTATTTAATAAATTGTTCATAATACTGATAGTTTTCAATACAAATTGCGGATAGGGAAGATACCTGCGATGTGTATATATTTAATAATACAATTATTAATTAGTAATTATTTTAACTAATTTTTTTTTCATTTATTTAGAATAACACTCATCATACACTTATGCATTTTTTTTAATGTCATATAGTTTTTGTTTTTGGGGTTATTTCTTTTGTAACAAATTTAGTTTCTTTTTTTTATCTTTTTTATATGGAGTTTCAGCCTAAATCCTCATTTTTTAAAACTTTCTCTCACTTTCTCCTCCTCCTCTCTCTTCCTCTCTAACTTTATTTCACTTTCTCCCTCAATCAAAATTAAATTTCTCTTTGAATTTTTAATAACCTACTAAATTTTATATATATGCATATATTAGTAATATATAAGTTTCATTTTTCTTCCAGTTGTTTTACATATGGTATACTTGCATTAATTAAATTTTTTTTAAAGCTTTATAGAAAGATTAGTACATGTATAATCATATATATATGTATATATATGTATAATATATACAGTACAGGATTTTACGATTGTATCAGCAGAGCGTATTTGAGTTCAATTCCAAAGGACTAACGACCCGAGACACCATCGAGGGGGTGACTCTTTCAATTCAATTTTTTATTTAGTATTTAATAATCGTTAAATTTAAATAACTTTTTTTTTCTTCAGAAAGATAATATAATTGAATTGTTATTTTTTTTGGCAACTTGAGGTACAAGGATTGACTGACCACATTGACGGTACTCTTTTTCTTGTTCTTATGTTATTGTTTTTATTTTTTTTTGTGTGTGTAACTATTATCTATTTTTAATTGTGATTTCATACATATTATAACAATGTACAATATAAATATAAAGTCAAGTAGTTTAAGTTAACAAGAGAGAGAGAGAAAAAAATTTGCAAACATTTTTTTTGTGTTCTATCCGTTCGTGTCCTGCTCCTCGATTGACATTGTCAATTTAATTATTATTATTTATCCAGTATACATATTTTTTGATGATGAAGAAAATAATAATATATTTTTTTTGTAAGTTAATAATAGTCTACAATATTTTATAGAAATAATGTAGCTTTTCTTTTCAAAAATCACATCTTTGCATCATTAGCATCTATTATTATTATTTCTGCTGGCGTTTATTTTCTTTTTTTAAAATTTAAATATTATTATTTTTGAAGCGTCAGACTCTATAT
This sequence comes from Arrhopalites spinosus, assembly GCA_034700945.1. NCBI lineage: Eukaryota > Metazoa > Arthropoda > Collembola > Symphypleona > Arrhopalitidae > Arrhopalites > Arrhopalites spinosus. Next base: position 14,106 of record JAQIVZ010001640.1, read on the forward strand.
AATATAATTTATATTTTCCTTCTCTTTTTTTGTGTTCTTGTTGTTTCCTAAAGGTAAGCATTTTTTTATGACTGGTAATTAATTGTTTTTACTACTTTACTTAAATTTATATTTATAAGGTTCATACTTAATAATAGTAAGTAACTAACTTTTATTTTTTTTTGATAGCAGAAAATCTTGAGTCTGTTCCATGGAAGTTCATCTTCGGTGAAACACACATCTATCAAGAGTTTTTTGTGTTCTTTAAATGTTAATAGTAGTACTACAATAATAAATTATTATTAATAATTTAAAGATATATTAAGTATATATATTATATGTAGTAATGTAAGTAGGTAGTTAATATATTTTTTTTAAATCGAACGGTGGTAGCATCAACAACAAATTTGTTACCAGGAAGGAAGTTTAAAGGAAGGAATTTGAAGCAGTTCACACGTAAAGATTTCTTTTTTTTTCTAGCAACAAAAATAAAGTTAAATCTAACCATCATTATAACATATTTTTTTTAGCTTATACCCTTAATAGTAGTACCTTGTCTCATTGTGTTTGTATTGATCAACTTTTTTTTTTTATTAATTATTACTAGTCTCTCTCTGTTTTTCTGTTATTCATCTATTTTAGACCTCAAAAATGACAAAAAAATTTTGAATGAAAAAAAAATTGATCAACTTTCTCTCAACTTTCTCTTTGAATTTTTAGTTAATTAATTTCTTTGTCTCAATTGTGCCAGCAATCTGTTTCTCAAACATGGAGGTAAATTATTATATAAATTCTAGTTATAAATAATACAATTTGTGACTATGGGCAAGTTTACATGTTTTTTTCTTTTTGAATGTTAAAACTCACTGAAATTAAATTCATACAATTGTTTTATATTGGCAAATCTCAATCCCTGCACAAGGTTTATTATGTAGCATGTTTGAATATGGTTTTTTTAACCAGCAGGTAGCCTCTCCTTTTTGTCAGATCACAATTAATGATTCTCTCTACAATAATGATTGGTAAAATTGTAGAAAAAGCCACACAACCTTACTCCATATTTGGAAAAAAATTAGTTTAAATTCATATCATGTACAATATACAGATACATGTAAATAAAATTTACAGCCATGAGAGGAGATGAACAAGATCATGAATATATTGTACACTATTAAATATAATACACAGTAAAATTGACATGGAATGACTTAGCATTCATTTTGCAAATAAATATAATTAAATACTCTGTTCCATTATATACGTAATCTGTAGACATAACATAATTAAAAGCATTTTTCATCACATTCATCGACCCCACATCTTTCATAAATCTACCAAAAAAACTTTCCCTGTATTATTTTTTGTAGTTTAAAACTTAAGTATTCTTTTTTTCATCTTGTTTTATGTGTATTATTGCCTGAAATTAAAAAATTTGAATCTATCTCAAATTCGTCGTCTATTATTGCACTGCAATTTTTTTTCCTTTTCACAAAAAAAACTTGTCTCCTTTTTGATTATTTCATAAAAACATAAAATCTTTGTAGAATATCACTTGACTAGGTAAAGTTACATCTTTTGATTATATTTTTATAGTAGAGATTAAAATTCAAATTAAAATATATTATATAGATAAATGTACATTTTGTTTATAATAATTAAAAACACTTTTTCTTCTGTCTAAGGAAAGTAAATGCAAGGAGTCTACTTAATAGTTGAAAAATAAACAATTACTGTCTCTCTTTGTTTAGTTTTATCATATACAATCCTATATACATAATAGTTTAATATTAGTACTTTTTTTCTGAACGTTTTTTTTAAAAACTGATGAGCTAAAAATATTGTAGTACGTCAAACGTTTGACAAAAAAAACCTTTGTATAATAATTAATTAATCTTACAATAACAAATGAATAGTACCATCTTTGTCTCACACACAATATATTCTGGTTGAGAAATTGTTGAAAACTGTTGCTTTAAACATAGAGTCTATTTATAATAAATAAAATAGTTTTGTAGTTAACATGAACATTGTTTTTTTTGTCATACCTAGAAATGTACTTAGAATATAAGTAATACATAATATTTATTTATTGTTAATAAATAATGTTGGCGGGATCGACTGATTGTTATATTATTATTAGGTATGTATTATGTATATTATATTTATAGAAACGTACTCAATAGTAGTTATTTGTACGCGAGGGAAAGGAGAAGGAAAGGGAGAAGAGATTTGACGCCATGTAGTTTATGTTATGAAATTGTATATATTTAAATGTATTATAATTGGATTATTAGTATATTTTTTTTGTAGAACAAGTCGAGTCGACTCTACAAAATACTTGTATCATGAAAGTAATAGTACATGTTACGCGGAACCATTGTTAGCAATGGCTTCAAAAACTATTCTATTTCTACTGGGTAGTAATTGACTAACCACTACGATTTTTCTTGTCTAGTAAATTCTGACTGTAAATGAGAAGAAGGTTTGTGAGAAGATTTATAATTGCTCTTCAGGTTGTTTTTAAATGATGGATATAATACGTAGCAAGGTTTCATTACTAAAATCACTTTCTCTTGGCCTGCAAATTAATTGTTGTAGGTAAATTTATGCTTAATTTTATTTTATATATTGGATGATTCTGTTTGGAACAATTTTTCTTACTTAACTTTTATGGGGAAAATATGGAGTTACTTTATATATATTTAATTTATATAGTAGCATAATACTTATTATGTAGGCTTACGCTTCCCAAGTGTTCTTTTTACCTCTTGTTTTTTTGTGTCATCTTATTTTTTTATACTCTTTTTCTTCTGCCCAAGACCTAAATAATTCTTATTATAATGTAGCGGCTCATGGTATATATATATATATATGGTTGAAACATTTTCTTTTTCAATATGTTGTATATATATTATATATTATATAATAATATGTAATTTGTTAGTATTGTGATTTGCATTAAAGAGGACTGAATGAGAGTTTTTTTTTTTGAAAAAAGTATATATAATCTAAGGAAAGTCTACTCATCAGTTGAATGATGTTGAGATGACTGAGGAGGAGTGGGGGATGGGCATGAAGCTGCCATGGGTGACATAACAGCTTCTGTATTCCGGCGCTTCATCTTGGTCTTCTTAAGCATCGTTGCCTTTTAAAGGTTAAATTAAATCAATTATATTGTCCTGTGACTTTCTTTTATTTCTACCGTACATAAACAAATACTTTTGGTGATAATTTGTTGCTTGACTTACCTTGAGAGCGGATTTGAGTACGACGACATCACCAGGAGTCTGAATCCAGGGCTCACCATCAACTTGAACGGGCATGTCAGTGTTGAGACGGATCTTATTGTAAAAAAAATTCAAGCGTTTTAAATTAATTGAAGTTCAGAAAATTCACTTTTCACTTTCTCTCACTTTCACTCAGAAACATTCAAATTGAAAGTTAAGACTGATTATAGTTAAAATATGCCTAATAAAAATAAACTTATGAATACCTTGATATGACCACCCTGTGCTATTCCTGTAGTCGATGAATCAGCAGAAGATGACATGAAAATAAAAAAGCATTATAAATTAAAATGACAGAATTTGAGGAGAAGGGCGTTAAATTAATTGTAGATTTCCCCTCTAAATGCGATTTTATTGTGCCACTCGTGAAGGTCCATCTAGTTCAAGTGAGTGTGGTTGTTTTTAATAATAATTTTTTACGTACGCATGGCTGACCGAAGTCCTGACTGAATTTGACCCAAGTGGACTACTCCAGTCACTCCAACAACCTCAAGCATCCCATCCCAATGATTTGGTTTGGAAAATTGATCTTCACGTTCGGGCCCCCAAGGATTCGCCCCTGACCCCCAACTATATTTGTACAAGTTTTCGTTAAGTAAATTTTCATGGATTTCAGAGGGAGGAATAATTATGAGAAAAATAATTGTCACCTCAGAATATTTAAAATGATGATTCCTTCCACAGGAGGTAATTCTACATGTTTCCCATCAACTTCAACACGAATTTCTTTATGTAAGTCCTTACACATTTTCCTGAGAAATATAATAATTATAAGATTAATTTTAATGAGATTTTAAGAATTAATTTAAGAAATAATTTGTCAAATTTAAATTTTACCTTGAGACCATTTTTCTGAGACCCATTTTAACGTAAACACCCTTTAAACAATAATAATGAATATATTATTTGCGAACATGTTTAATGAACAATGTCTCAACCAGATTTGACTTGAATCAATGAGTAGTATTGTGCAGTTGTGCATGAAAAAATTTACAAATTAAAGCTTACCTTATTGTGGAGTCGAGAGTTGAACTTATTCGGATTCTCTGTACAATTTAAATATTATGAATTATAATTAATACAATGTACTTTATCACTAAATAAAATAGAATTTTATATTAGTTGAGTTATACCTTCTCGGGCATTATCTGCATTGGTGATTACGCACAAGACGTATATGAAAACATGAAAACAAGGAAAAACATTTATTAACATTTTATCACAATTAAATGTTGTTGTTTTTAATTAATAATTTCTTACGGAAGTCCAAACAGAGATCAGCATCGATTCCAATTCCAAAGTAATTATTCATCACATATATTGCCGTGTTATCTTCACTCTGACTAGTACCAACTTGCACTGTAAATTTCACAATGTCCAAAAAAAAACATTTAGTACTCGACAATTCTTATAATGGAGAAAGTAAAAGAGAAAGTAGAAAACTGGTTTCTTGAAAGGAAATAGCTATGAGTAATTTGTAATGAAAAAAATACTTACAAGCTTGGTTGACAGCAACTTTGTCATCCGCTTTCTCGTCCGGATGGAACACGACAGTCCATCTGTCCAAGCGAATTTCTTCAGCTTCAATGACATCCCGAAGGAGTGTCATGGCATCCTCACCACCTGTATAACCCGGACCCCATCTCAAAACTCTCGCCAAGTCATTTCCCGTCCCTAATGGAATAATTGCACATGGAGGAGAAGAGCATTCAGAATCTGTCAAATTCACACAAAAAACATTTTATTGACTTCACCAAAGACTCAAAAAGTCTATATATACAAAACCTAAATTTTGATTGCTTACCCTGGCCAACATTGTCCAGACATTGTAGAACCCATCCGATTGTTCCGTCTCCTCCACAAACTAAAATTCGGTAGTTATTTATGTGACGGAAGACGTACAATCCTGGAAGGGGGCCACCATTGTCCAAATCGAAAACTTGATAGGGATTGAGTAATTTTCGGAACTAGAAATAAATTGTAACAATTCATTATATAAATAAATATCACAAAATAAGAACAGGAATTGGGAGTACAAAATTTTGTAGGGTCAACTTACTGACGTGACAAGTTCAAGTCCTTGGCAACCTTGAGACATTAGAAAAGTAAAAAAATTAGTATTTCATTTACCTTCATGATGAGTTCAAGAGTAAAAAATACTGATTGTAATTAAAAATTCTTATTTTTATTGAAGGCTACGACAAAACTGTTAACTAACCTCCAGACTTGACATTGACGAAGACGAGGAGAGGAGTGACACCCGCTGGAATCATATGAGAGGCCAAGGCTGGCAGAAGGAGTACTAAAATGGGTTTCTCATCATGAACAGACTCACGGAGAGTGTAGTAGGCTCTCACTGCTTGATTTGCATCCTCATAGGTAATGACAAGACTCCCATACTCGTAGTAAATGGGACCAATACAAAATTTATTCGCTTGATCTCTCCCCAAAAAATCTTGAAGAACATTCTCATACTGTCGTTGACTCATATTAGTGGGGAGATTCCCAACAAATAATGCTACAGTTGGACCATGAGGATCTTCTGCCAATTGCATATGAAAGCGCACATTCTCCATTTGCCTCACCGAGTCCCTTGCATGCTCCTTTAACATTATCCATGGCTTCTCATCCCTCTCCAGCACCCTTTCTGCCACTCCACCTTTAAATTTAAAAAATTTTAAACAATTATAATTGACATTATAATGTGTTTTATAAAAAAAATTTAAATATCATCCCATCAACTCGTTTACCCCTAAATTATTTAAATTTTTTTCCCCCTATTTAAAGTGTGTTGTCACAAAATGGTCAAAAAGTCACCATTTAAAAAATAGAATAATTGCTTGAATGGATACACCAAAAAACTTGGAATATTTCCACTTGAAAAAATACAAACGACAACAACGTTCTCCTTTCCCTCCCCCTCTCCGTCGGTTCCTCTTCCGTTTACATTTGTCCTTAGTTCAGGTAAATAGAAGGAACATCTGCATGTGTTGAAGACTCCGTAGAAAAAAATGAAACAATATTATGAAATGTTTATGTAATTTAATAGAAAGTATCATATAGATTCATCCTTCTTGCGTTAAGACTCTAGTCAAAGAGACTATAAATATATAAGGGTGATGATAAATATGCCTATGCATGACGCATGAAATTGAAAACGTCGTCTAACTTTACACGAAGTCCCCCTCCTCCCCATTTCCCTTACTCTCTAAAACTTTTTCTGGGGAGCAAAAACTTTGACCAATTTTCTGCGAATGCGAATCTCAATCATATGCATAGATAGACTCTCTCTCTCTGTGACTACATCAAATCATATCGACTTTGTATGAGTATGAAACTGCTCCCCCTCTTCTCTCTCTCTCTTGTACATACTTCATGAGCCTTCTTTTTTTGTAGTGGTGCACATTGAAATAGAAAGAAGCATGAAAATATTATTTCTTTTTACTATCCACGTGCCAAATTTACCTGAGATATAGAATCACATGACATAACTGTAAGTATACAGAGATAGAGTCGAAGACGAAGTGTAAAATAGTGTAGACAGTCAGGTGTGTTGTAAAGTACATATCATGGAGACTCCCATGATGTACCCAATTCTTCCTCTTATAGTATTTCACAACGTGTATAAAAAGAATAGTCGTATAAAGACGAATCTCAAAAGAGGCCTACTACTACTACTCTTACTCTCTTTTTTCATAATATGTATGATCATAGTGACAGCATATTGTGTAACAGTTCCCAGAATAGCACCACTCTCTCTCTCTTCTCATATGTACATACATGTATTATTAAATTCATAGAGGTGGCAAACCAGTCTACGTATATAGTGTGTGTGTATACTTTCTCGTTTTTTGACTAACTTTTCTCTTGAATTTCCGCATCATTTTCGAAAAGGTCAAACTGAGAGAGATGACTATATAGGCATAAAGATATATCAGGTTAAAATTCACTGACTTGATGATGATCATCACGAGCACTGATTTCCTCTCTGTCTATTTTCTACTCGATTACAAATACACGAGGGAGGATATTTAAAGATTTTATTTTTGAGAGACATTCTTTTCAAGACAATAATTATAAGGAAAAAATAAAGAATTATATAATCAAAAATCTTTGTCTACAAATTTTCCAAATGTTAAGAAGTCTTGTCCTTGTATGTACTATGTACACATGTACATATGAGCGACTAAGATATCAGATGACATGTAAATCTCATCAACTCAAATTCCCTTTTAGGACGAGTTTTATTATAGAGATGTATATGTATGGAAATATGGAAATAGTAAAATATTATTTATATATCAAACGTGGCACCGCAGAACCCTAACCTTTCACATTATACAACTTTCACCACAATCAACAAAAACAAGGGACAAAAAAGTTTTATAAGACTCGACGATCTATTCAACATAGTTTTTTTTCTTCGTTAAGTAGTATTCAAAGTAAAAAAAACATTCTCGAGTTTTTTTTATCATGAGAGAGTCATCATCAGACGGAGTAAAAGTGTGTAATTATGCTATGTATACAAATGTATATTATTATTTTACCACCCCTGAACTCTTGACTTGATAGAAAATGAAAGGTCATCTTCATAGAAATATTGTATGTACATACACATGTAGAACTAAAATGTATTTATCTATTAAATATCAAATCAAAAGTTTTTAGTCTCGACTTCTTTGTAATTGTATATACACACAGTTGTATATTTATAAGTGACAGGATCAACCAAATGTCAGTTAAGGATGTAAATAAGTTTTTTTGGTGTCTACCTTTTTTCAATTTGTAAATCTGTTGAGTCAATTCTCAATTCAAAACAATTTTTTGTGTTTTGACAAATGTCAAAGGTTAATGTACATAAAATACTGGGGGGAACAAGTGATGGAATATTATTTTCAGGATCAAGAAGATACTAAAGATGAAGGATATAAGTACCTTTATCGAGGGTTAGTTTCAACATGCGATAATCAGAGGAAGTTCCGGAGTCAAGTCCGAATTGTTCTAGAGCGGCTTCTATCACTTCAGCCACGGTCGTGTCATCAGTTACAGGGATAGTTGCATTACTCTGAGCCGTCTTCAGTCGTCCTGAGTAAACTTGAACCTCTCCATGACTTTCATCTTCCCTGTTAATTGTAAAATAACATATAATTAGTTTAATGTATTACAAAGAGAGTCGAGAGAGGGAGAAATTTGATGTACCGAAAACGGAGGAAAACGGCGGGTCGTTTGCCTTCCCGTCGTTTAAGATTGAGAATGGGATTGGGATCACAAACAGGAGCCTCATCATCGTAGGCATCAGTCAAATAATAGTTCTCCGTTAGTTTGACAATGTGAAACGAACGGAGAGATGCAGCTAGGAACTGGTCCAGCGTTGCATATTTTGATATATGAAGAGGACGAAACTGTCTTCTTCGCAAGCCTTGGTTACCATCATACACTTTAATTGTCTCCTCATCCTTTTCTTTGTCTTTATCATGGCTTTTCGATGTTGTGGCGGCAGGTGAGTCCGACTCAGAGTCTCCTCCTCGACTTTGTAACGGTCTCGTGTCACGATCTCCACTACTACAATCCCAAACAAGTCATAAATTTATATTAACATTTCATTCGTTTCATGTAATTCATTTATTTACGATTTGTCTCCAAATTTGGATGTGACTCACCTAAATTCCTCTGATATACTTCGAGCTGTAAAAAGTTTATCATCAACAATTAATTCATTATTACACAATCTAATATTTAGTGGACACAATTAGTTCATACTTAAATTGATTGAATGATTAATTCCCCTCTGAATATGAATATCATTTTCCTTCAACACACATTTAACATCTAACATTGATCACATTTACTATCCTTTCTCCTGTACTAAATTCCATGAATGAATTATTTATGGTTCATTTTATTCAACACCTGACAAATATTTATGAAGCGTATCAGTATGATGACACGGAAGAACAAGAAATCATTTTTTTTCAAATAAAAAAAAACAAAATTTCAAGCAGCAACAAAAATCATAAAAAAAATTCAAATAAAAAAACAAAATCATTTTTTAATATTGAGAGAATAACTCACCTCGTCGAGTAATTAAATAAGATAATCGATGTCGCTTCTTCCGTCGGAAACAGAGGTGTTCGGACTTGACACATTCTAACAATAATAAGCGTCATAAATGTAAAAAAAAAGAAAAAAAGAAAAGCAAATCAATCCCAGTAATAAAAAAACAAAGCCAACTCCAACATTTTTTGGCACACTTTTCTCTCTACAATTCCTACTAATGATGAATGTCGAATTATCATCAACATTGGTCAAAATTATTATTCGTCAAATTTTGATTTGGTAAATTAACTTTTCAGTGAAAAGTTTTCACAAATATTTTTAACTGTGAACTAAAACTTTAGTTACTAAAGAATCACTTGTTACATTTCTTTTATTGAGATGAACTCATGTTGAGTCATCCAATTTGTTTTTTGTTTTTTTTTTGTATTTACTAATTAATTACTGATATTGTGTCCAGTTTCGGACACAATACAAAGGTCACGAACGAGCCCTGAGGTCAAATACAAGAAGAAAAAAAAACTGCGGCTAAACCGTGTGAGGAAAAGGTGGCAAATTTTTTTCTCGTGCAACTATGAAATCCAGCAAAATTAATTGCCAGTTATTTTTATTTAGTGTTCAGATTGATTTATCAAGACTGTCAAACTTAACTTTCCATTATTGTCAGTGCCACCATCCCATTTCGTGTAATAGTCAAAAAGTAATAAAAAGTTGAGTTTTGTGTGAATTTAATTTGAACGTGTTGCATTTTCAATTTTTTGTACTTGCTTTTCCGTAATTAAACTTGCTGTGTATTTGACCTCAGTACTCGTGACCTGTGAGTTGTACATTATACAAAACTTGATACAATGTCAATAAAGAACAAAATTCGTTGTGATTTCTACAATTCTACTCTCCCTTCATTTCTCAACTAGAATGTACACAGAAAGAGTGTGCTCATTTTACTCATTACAAGAAGCAAGTTTGTCAAGTGCAATTCTACCCCATACATCATAATTAATTAAATGATGAATATATTTAAGAAGAAGCAACAACAACAATGGAAATAAAAAGTACTGGCAAAGAAGTATACATTATTTAAGGTGAGCTACTTTTATATTACTTTGACTAGACAATGAAAAGCACAACATAATATTGACTACCAGTAAAATATTAACCATAAAATAATCTTATTACAGTGTACTCATAATATGAGTGTCACATGAACATTATATGAACTTTCCGAGTAATAACAAATCTATTATTTTGACAATAATGGGTGCCTACACAATGTAGCTTAAACGAGACGAGTAAGTTAGAGTGGAAGTTTCCTGGCCAGACTATAACTGTACTAGTGATGGTTGTAGTCATAGTGGTTTAAAATGAATTTGACTGTGTATACAATTTATTATGACGACATTAAGACAATTTTGATGCATAATTAAATATTGGCTTGAGGGTGATGCATAGCTAATGGTCCTTGATGAATGGATATCAGAGAGGGATCGTAGAAGTAAAAAAGTTAGTTAAGGAGGACTTTGGAGGAGACTTACGACAAGAAATTTCTCTGGTCATGACGTCTTTGGGTTTGAGGTTCTTGGAGGAGACTCCAATGATGGTTTCCATTGGAACCTCCGTCCTGGGAATGGACACGGCATGAGGCGGAAGGTAAATCGGCTCTAGTATTCCAAAAGCACATTCGGGTGACACTTGCTTGTGACATCCTGCATGAGCAGTTATTCCGCACCATTCGCATCTAGATTCCATCAATTTATTTTTAATTATCATTTCTAATCATTATTTAAAACTGTATTAATTTGTACAGTCAACTCACTTGTAGCCTGCTAAACATTCACTAGAAAAACAGGTTTTCTTGCAAACGGAGCATTTGGAATTGGTGGCAAGATTACCCTCCCGCCAGTGATGAATGTGCCGGACAGAGGAGATTTCTCGTCCAGGAAAATAAGTGGCACATTCTACAAGTATTCAAAACATTTTTAAAAAATTAATGCATTGTTTAAATATTTTAAAATATATATATTTCATTCTAAATACAAACTTTCTCTTTACTTTCTCCATACTGAATTATCAGGTCTTCAGACTTGTCAATTATTTATGAGTATTTTCTCTTTCTTTTGTTCAAACTAATTAATTACTTTTAGTCAAAATTGATCAATATATCCAAGGCTCTAAAATTCCAAAATTGTACAAATCCACAACCTTGAATATATCTATTTGAGACAGACAAAAGTGATTTAAAATTCCAAGTTGACCTTTTTGTAAAAAACCAGAATTGAACGTGAACGTTTGTATTTAATTCAGATTATTTTAAAAAGAATAGTGTTACTTCAGCTATTAATATCTTCTAGAATCTGTCAGGACCGAAGTATTTAAAAAAATAAATGATTTATCAAATTTTTAAATTGGTCAAGACATTAATAGACATAATTGAAGTTGTCAATTATCTTTTAAATTTATATTTTTGTCTCTGGGACTAAAATGCTAATATACACACACAAAATTCACAATACAAAATTCTTCGTTCAGTAGACAAAATATTTTTGTATTTATTTTTGTGGCTAACTATTTTGTGACTAAATATTTTTGTGACTAACTACCAAGTGACTTAGTTCCAGTCTCGTCAGTAAAATTGATCAGTTGATTGATTATATTGTATCATTTATACACATAAACCGAGTAAATTGTCAAAATTCAGATATTTTTCTCACCTTTACAATTCGGCACAGATAACTCAACGCAGTCAATGTGCACAAAATATTCACAAACTGAAAACAAAATAATTTGTCATATTATTAAATTACAATAACAAAATAAATAATTACATGATACAAAGTTACAAACATTTTGACATTTCATTACGTCTACAATATTTATAGGTAAGGTACATGCATGAGAATTAAAATAGTTAATTGAATAGACTGCGTAGAAATTTTTTATTTTGAAAAAAATTAGATATTTAATTGACATTTAAAATAAAATTCAAAACTTACTTTCACATCGAACAGCTGCACTGTCATCCAATCGCTTACGGCATACTTGACAATACTACAATGAAAATTGAATATTAAATAATATTGTTTAACATGTTAAAAATGTACAAGTTATTAGTAACAAGTAGGGAAATTTGAATTGTGTTATTTTAAACTTTTAGCAATTTTATTGTGTCCATTTTTGAAAGTTATATTTTAAACACAATTTGTGTTTATACTGAAAAGCCAGACACTTTAATAAATTACAAACTAAAACTAAACCTAGACTAAACTAAAAAAACAAAATAATAAGAATTAATTAATAAAACTACATATTTAATTAACTAATATTTACTATAATTATTTACTTTAAATTTTAAAAATGATTTTTAATCACCAGCAAACTATGAAACTTAAAATTTTTCTCAAAGTCTTGAGAAAGCTTGTCAAAGTTTGCCAAAAAAAATAATAGTGATGATTTTAACCAAAGAATAAAAAATTAAAAATGGTGAAAACTAGTTGGTATAAAATATTTAAAAATTGAATTTATATTTATTTAAAAAAGAAAATGTATTTATCGAAGAAATGTAGAATAATTTGATTAGATGGAGAGGGGAGGAGAATTTATTTGGAATGACTTAAATAAATAAAATCATGGGGAGGGAGACCCTTGCCTTTTTTCGGAAGTGTCCCGGTTCAGACCAACAATGGGCGACGGGGGTCTTGACATGGGTCATGGCGACAGTGGAACATGGTGTGACGACAACGTTCAAGCATCTTTCATGCACCACAAAATTACAGACTTCACAAATGTATCCTTGCGACATAAGCCCCCATAATAAATTAGCACAATTGTGGCAAAACGTCGGTTTGTGGAAAGTCTTTTTGGCCAAAATATGGCCATGGTGAGCCATCACCCACCCTTAGCACCACATCCGACCCGAGATCACAACTTCATTGTGCACCACTCACACTACTGATGACCCAACCACCATAATCTGTCCACTTGTAATAATACTGGTCCACTTGGAAAATTTTCATTGTCACCGAGAACGCCATGGCTCCCTTTCCCTTTCATCATTGCGACTGCGATTGACACACCTCTTGAGCATCCCTCAATCAATGTATACGGTCCCCGGTTGCTCCGGTTTTCTTTCTCTCCGTCTCCCGCTTTCCACCGACCCCACTGCGAAGATTCTATCCGGGTATTCTCTATACCCCTCTCTCTGCCCCTATACTCCACTCTCTCCCTCTCTCTCCCGTCTATAGCCCCAGTTCCTTTTTTTACATCTCAAATCCCCTCTTACGTAGGTCCTACGTCGACAAAATATGCACAGCCTCTATAGCGCCCGAGTCTATGACCCTAAGAAAAAGTAGAACTCGACGACTACACTGTGTAGCATCTAGGACAGAGAGAGACGGGGAAATGAATCCAACTGGCCCTAGCCATGTTAAAAGCCTTTCATCTCTCTCCGAAGTACTCTCCTCCCTCTTATAATATCTATACATCATTCAAGACACCATAGCTGACCTTACATATTGAAATTGCGTAAGCACTTTTGTGCGAATCTTTCCGTAAACTTTGGGGTACACGTGTCGTGTGCGTTCGTTCGTCTCTCTCTCTCTCTAGCCAAGGAAATTATTTTAATTCCCCTCTCCCCAGCCAACTTAACTGTGGCTGAGGAAGGATTCATTCATAGGAAACTCATGAATGATAGGGACCGAGGAAAAGTAAGTCATTGAAGAATTGAGGGAGAAGGTAGGTAGGGAGGAGAAAACAGCCCTGGATAAATTTGGAAAATGGAACAATTGACGCACCATCATCCTCACAGAAATTGTGCGTGCGAACTCATGACCTTCCGATTTTATATATAGTTCTCCAAAATCTAAAGATGAACACAACACACACACTCTCTACTATACTTTCTATTTATTTATTATTACTTTTTTCCCCTCTCCAGTCTCCCTCTCCCCCTATCTTACTTTCTCTTTCTCAGAATGGAGAACAAAACTACCTTAAGACCATGTTTTCAAAACGTCCAACTTTTTTAAAAAATATTATTATTCAGCCTTGTCTAATAATAATCTTCTCTCTCTCTCTCTCTCTCTCTCTCTCTCTCTCTCTCTCATTCATCCCCTTTTGGACTGGGTAGCATCCTTATATAGAGTTTTGAAGACTAAATATTATCAAGAATCAAAGCATCAAGTCATGAATACTTCTTCCAGGATGACGTCAGGCTGAAACATGACATGGATTTTATGCTTCCATGAATAGGAACTCAAAATGAAGGCCATTGAACTCATTACGAATTAGACACAAAGATTTTAACATCATTTTGTCAAAGTGTGACATGTTTATTCATCATGTCATTGAGGTATTGTTCAAACTTGTTTAAAAATAGGTGGTAAATTATTATTCTAACTTGTTGTTATTCTTCAACACAGTCTATTTTTGAAAGACTGACACACATTAAAGATCAGTTTCTTTTTTTGTTAAAATCGATAAAATACACATTTCTTCATATGATAGAAATCAGTGAATGTTTTCAAACATTTCTAAAATTACCCTCCACGCTTTGACTAAGCTATACAATATTCCACTCTTTTTCACAACAATGCCATATAATTGTAGGCTCGTGCAGTCGGTTATTACAACAAAAAAGAAACAATTCAAAAATGCAGATAGGAAAATGGCAATTGAAAAGTTAAGACCTACGTAAGGTAATAATTTATGTAGGTCATTCATGAAGATGAGTTATTTTTTTGAGACAATTATATCTAACATGTCAGTTCATTTTAATAGGGCTGAGTCTGATATTACTTAACTACATATCACTGATCACTGATGACACATCAGTGATGAGGGATATCAACGACAATTCAAAGAGGCCCTTTGATCGCTAACAAAATAAAATATGTATAGAGGCTCCCTATATTATATTTTGTTTTGTTAACAGTCCAAGGGCTCGAACGGCCCATTGAACCACTCTCATACCCGTCGCCAGTGATATTCAATTTCAACTTTCCTTTAGGAGGAGAGGGATAATGAATGATTAAAATTGGTATTATTTTTTCGTTTATTGAACATTTTTATGTTTCAAGGTGATGACA
>JAQIVZ010001641.1:0-29497 GCA_034700945.1 Arrhopalites spinosus
TATTATTACATGAGTTTTGTGATGCCATTGTCAAAGTGCTACGAAAAAAATACATCTATCTTCCTACCACAGACACAGATTTGGAAGAGATTGTCAATGGATTTGGGACTAGATGGAATTTCAAGGGTGTTGTGGGGGCATTAGATGGAACACACATACCAATTAAAGCCCCATCATTTCTACACAAAGATTATGTCAATTACAAGGGATGGCATTCTATACATGCATTATGTCTTGTGGACTATGCATACAAATTTAGATATGTCAATGTTGGAGCTGCGGGTAGAAATACAGATGGAGGAGTGCTTGAAGCGAGTTTTTTGGCAAATGTACACAAGAATCAAAAAATATTTCCACCAAATAAAAGTTATCATTTTATTTTCGATTCGGCTTTCTCACTGACTCCTTGGTTACTTAAGCCATTCTCAAAACAGTCACTATTAACAGAACCTGAAGACCATTTTAATTATCGGCTCTCTCGTGCCCGTATGGTGGTTCAATGTGCTTTTGGACGATTAAAGTCAAGGTATGTATATACATATGTATAGTATATACAAATGTGCACATTTTTCCCTTCCTCATTCGTGTGTGTACACACACATACATTTTTTATACATTTGTATTAAACTTATAAACTGATTTTTTAACCCCTCAGGTGGCGTATTTTATTAAAAGCTTGTGATGTTAATGTACATAATATGAACAATATTGTTCTTGCATGTACAATTTTGCACAATATGTGTGAAAATGCAAAGCTTCAAGTGGATTCCACATCGACGGAAAAGAGAAGAGAGTGTGAAAGTCGTTGTGTTCGGCCAGGAAGGCAAGGGAGTAGGAAAAATAATAAAGATGGAGAGAAAAAAAGGCTTGAAATTATGAATGATCTACTTGATCATAGACATGAATTTGATGCTATCAGAGATGCTAATAAAATTCGTCACCTGGAATATTGATTAAAAGAATTTTGAGAGAGAAAAAAAAGAAAAAGTTTATTACATGACACAATGATTTTTATTTACAAAAACCAGTCCTCGTCTATTTACCATTTTGCTCATTATTATTAATATTTGACTCTCCATACAGTGGAGATGTTGGTCAAAATACATTTTCACCCGAAAATTGAAGAGAAGAGGATGACAGAAAAGGGAGGAGCGGGGAGCATAAGATGAATTTCCATGAAGTTGAAGGAAAAGAAGGTGGTGAGAAAAGGCATTTCGTTGAGGATGATAATAATGCGGAAAAGGAGGAGGAGGAAGAAATCTAGTCTCCACAAGTCTTCCCAAAAATTTTTTAGCCTGTTCTGAAATTTCATTTTCTTTTTTTTGTTCCTCTATCATAGATTTTGCCAATTCTATGAAACCATCCTCTTCTTTCTTTTTTTGTGTCCGTCGTCTCTTTGGCAATGGATGAGAACTTTTTGGGGTTGATTCTCCACCATTATCATCAGCTTGAGATACAGGCTCACTCTCATGTGAGTCATGGTCAGAAAAATCTTCGTCCCTCTCAGTGTCCTGAGCGTCCTCCAAATTTTGTGTTTTCCTTTCTTTCATGTACGGACTCATAGCCTGAAAATGTGGACAGGGATTTTTTCCAGCTCCGCTTTTCGGTCTAAAAAAGTCAATAACATTATATTTGTAGTGAATTTAAATGTCTAAATAAAGTTACACCGTACAGACTAATTCTTTAAGAGCAGAAAAGTATCATCAGGTAACTATAATTAAGGTTTGAACTGTGTTTAAATTCACAATTAAAAAGACACTTAATTGGACTGTCAACACAAAAATGTTTGCAGCCCGCCACGATTTTTCATCTCGTGACGTCACTGTCATTGAGTTTGCCACCTGTTCCCTCCCCCCGGTTCTTGAACATAGAAATATACCTAACCTCTTTATTCTACTACCCTTGGGTTTTTAAAAAAATACACAGCCAAAATCTTGAAATTTTTTTTTCTCGATTTTTTGAGCGAAAACGACAAGTCAAATAAAATTGGGAATTTTTCTGTAAGTAGCCAATGAGTTGATTGAGGTATACAAAAAATCCCAAATTTTTTTGACAAAATTTTATTAAAAAATTAATTCGCCCAAAAACTTGTGTTACAAATGTAAACAGAATCAGGGTGACTAGGGTTAAAGACTACGTATTACAACTACATATTGTAGGTACATATCTGTGTACAATTTGACATGGCATAAAAATAAAATACAATAAAAAAGTATTTTGTGAAGCACAAGATTTGTGTCGTCAATAAATTTTAATTCACTTTTTATTGAAAAACTATGAGGAGAGGAGGAAAAGAAGGTTTTACATTACTAAAATTAACATGGAGGGTCCTTCAACCCTCCACGATTTTCAAGAAATAGTCAACTTTTCCTCTCTCCTTTTCAGGAGGATACGCTACATAATAAAATGGTTAAATTGTTGTATATTATAAATTGGGTCGATAACTCAAGATTGTTCATACCTCATGGAATTTTCATTGATCCTCATTATTTATGTAACATTTATTTTATTTCACGATAACTCTCCCAACTTTGTAACCCATTTCCTATTTTTTCGTACGAGAGACTCTTCCACCTCCAGTTTATATTTCTACTTAAATCCCCTGGCCAAAATGGTAATGTGTGTATGGCAGAAATTAATTGGTGGAGTGTTTGTACAAATGAAAAGAATTACTAGATGGACAAAAGACTTTGATTATTTTTTCACAGGGCCTAATGAATGAGCTAATAAATTGTGTTTTTACTTCTATTTTCATGACAAGTTGAAACATCTACATGGTCTTAGAGTTGCACATTATGTAGAAGAATTACAAAGTGACTCATGGATGTTCAAAGGCTCTTCATTGGAGTGGATCTTCATATTTGCCTTGATCTTGGCCTCCTTCTCTAGATATTTTCCATCCATCAATTTATCATCACCCCCCAATTTTTATTATATGAAAAATAATATCCATTGAATAAAATAATAGAATAAATATTGTTCAAGCAAAAGAATAGAACAAATTGTTGAATTCAATCAAGACAATAAAAAAATTTCCCGTGAATATTTTTATTATGAAATATTTTTGTTCATTTTTTAAATTCCTTTGATTTTTAGGAACTAGAAATTTTTAAAATTTGCATCTCATTTGGGCCTTTGTGCTTGAAAGATGTGTATCAAGTCAAAAAAAAACTAAGTCATTTAAAATCATGATGCTCATTTATTCATTTTTGCTCTTCTCTTTCTTCTCGTTAAAGACAATTAACTACATTACAGTAAATATAGGATGGGCAATGTAGAAAGTTTTTTGTAGTAAAGGTGGAAGGGGTTTTGTGGTGGTCAATAATTTGTAATTCATTTCCTAAAGAAAAGCCTCTCAGGTGAGAAAAAAGCGAAGGAAGGCACATTACTGAAATTAACATGGAGAGTCCTCCAACCCCTCCATAATTTTGAAGAGATGTTCCAGTTTTCCTATCCTTCTTTTTGCAGGAGGATACCCTCCACAAGAAAATGTTGTTTTTATAAATTGGGTCAATAGCTCAAGATTGTACATACCATAGCGAATTTTCATTGATTCATATCATGTAAATATGTAACATTTATTTTATTTCATGAAAATCCTCCCCCCCCCACTTTCTACCCCCTTCCCAATTTTCCATACTTTTGGTACATATTTAATACTAAAGAGATTGTGGCATCTTCAATCCTCATTAGGTCTTTTAACAAAAAATGCCATTGTGGTTATGACAAAAATGTTTAGTGGAAATGAAAATTATAATTGTCAAAAGTTCTTGCTCGTAAATTAAATGAAAAATTGAACTAAAAAGAAATGAATTTATTTTGACCATTTTACATTTTTGTCTTCAATTTACAAAGTTGGATGTACACTTTTATGTCGGCCACATTAAAAACATTTTATTTTTTATTTCTTATCCAGCAGTTTTATTTGTGCTTTTATCAAAACTGGATCAAAAAGGAACTAAATGGACAACGGCTCCTCATATTTCCCCTTCGACTTGCATTCATGTGCCGTACCTGCATTAGCATTATTTAGCATTATCCTAAAAAATATGCTTTTTTTGGTTTGGTGATGATGAATATTAATTATTACTAAAATAATGATATTTTATTGTGCAAGCTACTAACTTTTTTTTTTTTTTAAAAAAAAAATATTTTTAGTATAACAAATTCGTTTAGCTCCACCCCACTCAGTCACTTTTATTCCCAAGTCTAAATTCACAAACTACAGACTAGTCTGTAGTCAAATCTCATAAGATTTGAAATGTTTTTTTTCAAAACTAATTAAAATTTACCTTAATCATGTTGTTATTTAAAAAGTAACTTTTTAATTGTAATTTCTCAAAATTTTGCTCTAGAATGAAAAAAATAAATACAATTTCAATTCAATTAATTGGAATTCAATTGAATTGTTCTTTTTGGTGTTTTTAATTTAATTTATAGGCCATGGATTATTGTGGGCTCGGGATATTTTGATTGAAATAAATTTGTGAATTTAATTTAATTATGTTTTACTATAACTTGTAATGTATATAATAAAGTAAACTAAAAGCTCAAGTTTTAAAAACAATTAAAAATAGACAACATTTATTAACATTGAATTTATATTAAAGTAATAAGTCACAAGAGTCAATTTTTGTTAGCCGTGGATGGTCAAGAAATCTTCAAATGGAGCCAACTTTTTTCTCATTTCTGGAAATTAAAAATTAAATGATGATTAAAATTGATTCAATTAAATATTAAAAGAAAATGTGTACGATAAAACTGACCTTCGTTCTGAGAGCGATTACTCGACTCGTGGAATTCTACGAGAACAGCAAGTCCGTGAAGGAGACGGAATCCGTAGAGGTGACTCAACTTGGAGATGAGAGTCTGGCTTCTGGAGAAAATGGAAAAGCCAATTTCCGGTTTCAGTACAAATTTTAGTAGCTCAAGATTCTTCATTTCGGTAATTCCAGGACCCTCTCTCCACTGCTCAACCACCGAAATTTTCTCTTTAGTCTCCGAGTGTGTCAGGTCGTACAACGTTGACTGGGAGAGGCCTGTGATGACTCCGTCCAAATTGGACTCCTGGTCAGAAATGTCCGTCACAAGTGTCAATTCCTTCAATGACCCAAAGGAAGTGAAGCAAGAGGGCAGAATGTGGAACAAAGAATCCAATCCCAGGTCAATAGTGAGGAAGGTCACATTTGGTAAAATATTTAACAGTCTTTGCAAACAAACTCCGGGTTGATATTTCGTCAGTTTGAGATGACGAACTTTGGGCAAGACCCCGGGGTCAGAGTCACAAGTTGGGGGGAAAGTGTGGACAGGGAAAAATTGCTCAAATTTTGTCATGGGATCGTCCAGAGGAGGGTCTGAAATGTGAATTGAAATCTCAAGATGAGAAACATTTGGGAATTTCCCCCTGACGTCAAATCCAAAAGGGAATAAACTGCCAGAATTTATTTGGTCGTGACCTGACCCTTCCATGCATGGGCGAAGGTCAGTGAGACATAGGGTCGTCAATTTCTCCAGTCGTGGGAATTGGAAGGGACCAAAGGACGAGAGGGGCTGAATCGTCAACTTTTTGAGAGTCTCGCTGGTCTTACTCAGAATTTGACCAAAAATGGAGCCATACAATTCAGAAATTTCAAAAAAAGTGTCTTGCAAAGAGACAGAGACGCACAATTCGAGTTGTTCCAATTTCAGGGAATTTTGGATGGAGAATCGGGCCAAGTGACAAAGCGTCCTCTCCGTCCCATGTAAAAATCGATACAAAGTTTTAGGGGCCAGCTCAACGACGGACTGGTAGGAAATGGACTTGACCAGGTGACCCCTCCCCATCAACTCTGACTTGTACACATACGGATCTGGCACCCCATGGACGCTCTCCAGACTGGCAAAGTCCCCACTCTGAATCATTTTCTGGTGAAGGAGCTGCCAAGGGACGGGACGAGGACCCTCGACGGAGTAAATTGAACGGACAAATCTCAAAGTCTTCAATTTTGAATATGGGGGTCCAACGGACTGACGAAATCCTTCCTCCCAATCTGAAACGAGGCCTGGGTTGAGGGTCAAATACTCGAGATTCTTCAAATGACCTTTGACCAAATTCAGGAGGGTCGTGGCACTGATGGTGGTTAAGTTTCGACTGCCGAAACCATAGCAAGCCGACTTGCAGGAAAAATATTTGACAAAGTGTCCAAAATTGAGAAACAACTCGTTGACTTCCGGGGTGGTGACATCCGTCTCTCGAATGTCAATCCAGATTTTCTTGAGGGGGCTGGCCTTCAACTTGGTCTTGATGTCCTCGAGGGTCAGTCGGAGGGTTTTTGTTGGGGAGAAACCAAATTTTTCTTTGATTGTGAGGATGTCCCTCGGGTAGCGATATTGATGAAGCTTTATGAAGAAATTGGTGACCTTTGACTTGGCATTAAAACGACACAAATTATTCACCAAACGGCAGTTGGTCAAGTCCTCAAAGTCCAAAAAACTGAAAATTCGCTCAAACATCTGCATTCAAACAATAAAAGACCAAAACATTAAAAATCCACATTTACGGACAGAAAATGAAGGAAAATTTCAATAAAAAATGAACTGACCTCAGGTGGCAGCTGTGGGAGTGGTGACACTGACGTCAACTCTCGGTCGTCCGTCTCCATTTCGCAAAAGTTTTGCTAATCAGAAGAATAAAAAAATTGTAATAAAATATTTTATATTCTCCGCCGTAGAGATCAAGAGAGGAGAAGAACGGACACAAAATGAAAATATTTAAATGAAAATAATAATTAAAAACGGCTTACCTTTTGTTCTGTGACAAAAACTTTCATCTTCTAGTCAAAATAATTATCTCCTCTTCAGTTAGCCTTCAATTCAACTCAATTAACTAGTGCTCTGGGTTATAAAATGACTTTGACAACAAATTGGAATAAATTCAATTTGGAATATTTTTGCTGAGAATGAGGAGGACTTGAAGGGACAAAAGAGTTTGGTGAAATGGTCCACTTTTTTATTCTTGTGGTTCTTAATCCCTTTTCTATTTTTACATTGGCTAATCCGCCAACGGGTGCTCATTTTTAGAAGACAAAGGGACAGAGACAAACAACAACAACAGAAGATTAAGCTTAGAAATTCCTAAAAAAAAGGTTTCCAAAAATAATCTCAAATATGAAAACTCATAAATTTCATGACCAAAATTAAAGATTTAATTTAAAATTAAACCATTTTCAAGTCTTCAAATTAGTAATTCAATTTTTATACATGTTTCAGTTTTTTAAATTATAGTGAAAACAATTTAGCTAACTAGAATGAGATTTAATGACTATATAGATTAATAATTATAAAACTTCAACGCCGTTTGCTATAAACCACAGCCAAAATGTAGTTCAGTAAAATATTAGACTCTGTTTGATTAAAAGTTGGAGGCTAATGTGATTGACAAAAAATTGAAATAAATAGCATGAATTATGATATTTCAACGGGCGTGATGCCAAAATGACTTGCAACAGTTAAAAGTAGAAATAAAGAAAACATTCCAAGAATAAAATATGAAGAGTATAATTTCATTGGCCTTCATTTATAGTTCATTGTGCTCATAAGATTTTGTGTTTGTGTCAGTCTCCGTTTGTTTGAAAAAAACTCCATCAATAGCTTTCCAATAACTTGAGTCGTCTGAATGAGCCGCAACAATTTCAAAATGACCCCGAAGTGGTCGCTCAAAAGTTTGACCTGCATGAGATAAAAGGTCATTCATATTTTTTCTGTCTTTACTTGAAATTCAGTTCATCATACCAGACAATGACAAATAAGACTCAGTGTCCACATGTCTAAATTGAACTTTGTCATGTCGTTGCCAAGTTTGTTCTTCACAAAAAACTTCCCAAATGTCACTTGTGCTTCCTTGTTCTAAAAATAATTTAATTGTGATTAAAATGTCGAATGTTTATAATTAATTTGTGTTACCATCATCCTTGGCAAAAACTTCTTGGTGTTCGGAGACATGAGAAGTAATTTGATGAGACTGGAGATGCTCCAGTCGAATGAGAGCACCACATGGAACCGGCTCGCTAAAAAGAAATGAGCAACAGGTGAGTAGGGAAGATGAGACAAGTTTAAAATGTAAATTAATTTGTACCCGCGTGTACAGCTCAATTTCCTTGTTCCTTTGACCCTCCATAGACTGTTCACACTGTCAATTGTTTGAGTTCCAGTGACCCCTTGATTTCCAGAACTGAATCGAACGTCTAGAGGTGAATGTAGCCTTATTCTGTTGTGATGAATGTTCTTTAATTTAAAAACCGAATGGCATGTCACAGAATTTAAGGCACGGGTAAAGTGTAGAATATTTAACAGTGTTAACACGAATATCAACACTAAAAATAAGTAGCTTTTAGCCATCGTCTCAAACTTTTAAAATAATTTTGTAGCCGGCGAGTTGTGTCTGTGTGTGAGTTGTCAATTTATTTTTATTGACAGCGTTTAAAGCGAGTTTACGACGGTAGGGGATGACAGGGTAAATAATTTTAACTATTTGATTTCAATTAAAATGAAGCATATGATAATTATTTTTTTATATTCAACGCTATTCAATATTTTTAGACAGTAAAAACGAGAATTTATCAATAAAGTCCGAAAACCCTTACGGATATTTAATCATGAAATTTTAAATACTCATTTTACCAACAACGTTGAAGCTATTTATTGTATTAAAGTTAATTTAAACAAAGTCAATTAAACTTCTCCTCTTCCCCTTGCTTTAACATGGGTTTGCCTAATTTCCCCTAAAATGACCCCAATGGACGGGCTAAACCCAGCGACATTTTAAAATTAATTTGAGATTAAAATTGAAGTTAAATTTTTAGTGTGAAATCATCATTTATTATTTAGTCAAAATTGAATCATCATTAATTCTAGTACTGTCTATTTCTACTGTCTATTTGTTTGCCTTAAATTTTGGTTGTGTAAATTACAAATTCCGGTAAGGGTATTATTTTTCATTCTACAAAATACTTTAAATTTTTGTACTTGAAATAAGTTGAAATGTTACAATTTTTTATGTAATTAACTCTTCTGTATGTGTACCTGACAGACGTTATGGACTCGAGTCATCCTATAATTGACGCTGTGGAGCCTGATGGTGACCAGGAAACGGTTCAACGAGTGTCAGCCAGTACAAGTGATTTGACGGAAGAGTTGTCAGCTTTGGAATCGGAAGATGAGAAAATTAAATTAGTCAAAAAGTACCTTCTCGCCTCTTACAAACTTGGAGAGGATGGAAATATCAAGTCTGGAAAGAATATTCTTAATGTCACATTTGATGAGCGTAAGTAACATGATATTTATACTTAATTTTGAATAATTAAATAAAATGTGAAATACTTTTAATGACTATGATTTTTTTTAAATACAGAATTCCAATGGATAAATTCACAAAATTCTCGACTAAATTTAGAAGAAGATGCTGGTTCAAATCTCATAGTGTTAGACTTTTTTACTCATTGTTGTATAAATTGTATTCATTCAATTGAAGATTTGAGAAGTGTCTACAATGATGTAACAGCCCAGCGTTCAAATATTGAAAATTGTACTTGTGGCTTTAAAATCATCTCCATCCATTCTCCAAAATTTACAACAGAGAAGCAAACAGAGTCAATTACATCATCCGTCCAAAGAATGAAATTAGATCATACAGAAGTTGTGGTAAGAATTGTTTTTTGCTTCCAAAAAGCATTTATTACAATGAATTGTTAGTAAATTCCGTCTCAATTTTCATGCCATTCATAATAATTTTTTTTACTATTTGTAGAATGATCCAAACATGGTTTTGTGGACCAAATTTGGAGTGTATTGTTGGCCAACAATCATGTTATTTGGACCCAACCCTAATATTGATAAACGAGGACCAAATTTATTATTTGTTCTGACGGGAGAGGGTCATCGGAGCATATTAAAATTACTTTGTGACACTAGTTTAAGTTTCTTTGATGACAAATTGAGTGCAAATCAAATCAAAGACTATACTTCTAGTTTACAATCTTCATTGGGAGAAAGGAAACAAACAAGTCCTACTACTACTTCTGGAAAGAATGATCAAGTTGACAGCGGTTCTGGTACAATGTTGAAATTTCCTGGAAAAGTGACGGCGTATCATGAACTGATTTGTATTTCGGACAGTGGAAATAATCGTGTAATCATTTGTGACCTGGCTGGTGAAATTCAGTGTATTATTGGTGGTACAGAGGCTGGTTACGAGGATGGTGATTTTACTAGTGCTCGATTTAATAATCCACAAGGAACAGCATTTCAAAATAAAGATGTATTTTTTATTGCTGACACTGGTAATCATTGTGTTCGACGAGTCAACTTGAAAGAAAAAATTGTGTCTTCCCTTGTTTACCCTAATCAAGGTATTTTTTTTTCATGCATAGATGCACTTTTTTATTTTTATATCTTGAATTATATGATTCTTAAACTAATCAACTGGTAATATTTTTTTCATAATCAAGAGATTGGGGAACAAAAACTTTTATTGAAGTCACCCTGGGACTTGTCTTTTTATGGAACAGAAGTACTCTTAGTTGCAGCAGCTGGAAATCATCAAATTTTTGGCTACTTTTTTGAACCATTGCTACTATTTCGTGTTGAGTGAGTTATTTGTGATACGTACTTGAAAAATTATTATTTTAATTGTTAATTTATGTTTACTAAAAATAATATATGTTTCATGATATGTTTGTACAGTCATCCTGAAAACACATTTGATCTTGTTGCCGGTTCTGGGAGGGAGGAAAATCGAAATAACATGTACATTTTGAAGTCATCATTTGCTCAGCCCTCGGGGATTGCATGTAGTCAGGGGATTAATGAAAATGACAAAATCATTTATATAGCTGATAGTGAGAGTTCCTCCATTCGCTACGTCAATTCAGGTTAGTTATATTTGATTTATTTAATTTGAGAAATGAAAATTGATTTAATCGTAAATTATAATTTTACAATGCAGGAGGAAGAGTCATGCCGCTTGTGGGGGGAAGTAGAGATCCGTCAGTGAGTTACATAATTCTCATGTCTCGTTTATGCTTTTACCTATCAGATAATAATGACCAAAATTTCTTTATTTAGAATTTATTTTGCTACGGGGATGAAGATGGAGTGTCCTATGATGTAAAATTTCAGCATCCAATGGGAGTTTGTTCTGGATTGGGAGCCTCCAAGATATTTATTGCTGACACTTATAATCATAAGGTTTAAATTTATTACTTGGGGTTTGTATGTGTAATTTTGTGTATTCAGTAATTAACAGTAAGCTGACGTCATATGTTTTTTTTGTGTAGATTAAAATGATAAATGTGGAGACAAAACATTGTACAACTTTGATCGGAGGTACGCTCATTTAAATTTAAAAAAAGAGAGATGATGTGCTAAATAAGTACTTTAGCTCGTTTTAAATTTTGTCGTAATATCAACTTTTAGATGGAACAGCAAAAAATCAACTTGGAGGGTTTACGGGCTATGTAAACCCCAAAAGATTGGGATT
Organism: Arrhopalites spinosus; assembly: GCA_034700945.1. Taxonomy (NCBI): domain Eukaryota; kingdom Metazoa; phylum Arthropoda; class Collembola; order Symphypleona; family Arrhopalitidae; genus Arrhopalites; species Arrhopalites spinosus. The sequence goes on from JAQIVZ010001641.1 coordinate 11,516, forward strand.
GGCCCATCCTTCATCAACAAATATTTCTAAAAGTTCCCCCTTGGCCCTTGTAAGTAAATGAATAAAAAAAATATATTATTTTTCAAGAAATACAAATCAAAATAAAATTTTTTAAATTTTGTTTTGGTGTGTAGCTGAATGAGCCAGGTGGAATTTCAATTGATGACAAGTACGGATTTTTATATATTGCGGATACGAACAATCATTGTATCAAAGTGGGACATCTTCATGAAAAGATTGTGTCAGAGGTATGTCATTTAAATTGTAGTATGACAAGTTTCCTATTTAAAAATGAGCTACAATATTAGTAGAGTATATTTTTTTCAATATTCTTTTATATTGTGTAGCTCATTCTCAAAGTATCATCAGGGAGTGAGGATGGGAAGAACGTCAGTCAATCCAAGAAATATGCTGGAGAAAATTTTGATCAAGAATACAGACTTGAAATTTCAAAAAAAGTACGCAACTTTAATCTTCTCATGAGACTCAAGAATATGCCTTCAAATTTTGAAGGGGGTAATTGGAAATTAATTTGTCCCGTCTTCAGTCCAAATCCTACAAATAGTGGATCAGTGACGAGGGGAGCTGAGACTGATGACTTTGTTGAAGTGATTTGTCAAGGTAAGCTAAATTTTCTTGTAAAATACCAAAGACATTTAAAAACATGTTTATCATAAATGAGATTAGTTTTAATTTTTTCTTTTTTTTTCTTTTCAAGAAATACCTTTTGTGCCTTGGATGAGAGAAGTGTATTGTATTTTTAGTGTCGTATTTTGTGGGGACCAAGCCTGTTACAAAAAAACAGTTAAACTTCTCATCAACTTTGACTGTACTAAGGGGAATAATCATCAAGAGACTGAGACTTCTCAGTATGAAATTGAATTCTCACCATCAGACGACTCTGTCTTTGGACAACCGTCATAATCATATCAGACAAAAAAAAGTTTCAGAAAACAAAATATGTTTATTAAATACACTACTAAAATTTTCAAGTAACATTCTACCATATATACAAGTACTTTATATTTAAAATTCTAAATAATTACCAGCAATTCTCAAATTCAGTATTATCTAGTTTAATTTTGAATTGCTGGAATTATATATCAAACCATAATTTTAAGGACTGAATGATCTTGAGCAAAATAGTATATTCTCTGAAATAGAAATCTTATATAATAAGTAATCTGTCGTCAAAACTATGTTACCCTAATGTTCTATAGGCAGAATATCCTTCATGTTATTTATTTATTTCGCAATCGCATTTAAATTATTGAAATATTTAATGTCTCCAAAAATTATAAGCCTACTAAACAATTAACTATGGACTAAATAAAGTGCCTAAAAAAATTTCGACAACTAAATATTATTCTACGGGTTTTTATGATAAATCAATAATCATGTTATAATTGGCCAGGCATTTGACCTCCACAAGTCACGTACAGACTCGCGTGCTTTTTTGTCAGAGTGACAAAAAAACGTCTTTGTTTAGTCGTCCTTGAGCTTGCCTATTGCCGCCTTTGGGATTCAAAGATTGTGTGACGTAATACGGAAATAAAGTAAATAAACAAGATAATCATCATTTTGAGAATCATCTGGAAGTTAATTATTCGTGGAAATATCTTGAGATTTTTAATGGATTTTGGTTCATATCCCGACTATAACTCTGAATTTATGATGCGGAACATAAAACAAGAAAAAATTGATATTGACGACGTAAGTAAACATTATAAACAAGTAATACGCAGTTAGGGAAAATATTTCCAATATCCCTTTGTCCTTAAAATGATGAAATAATTAATTAATCATGATACATGAATTTACAGGATAGGAAGTTGGAACCAAGAAAAAGGGGTCGGACAAGGTCATTGGGCTCCAAGAAACCGATAGAGAAAGCTGATATCAAGGCCAAATTAGGTGACTATTGGAAAATTAATCTTTTTTATTAAAATTTTTATTAAAATTGTTTTTTAATAATCTTTGTGATAATATTTAATTGTACAGAGAAATCACGACAGTCAGCCAAGGAATGCAGACAACGGAAAAAACTGAGATATCAATATTTGGAAGAGATCATTTCGGAGAAAGAAAAATCCATCTTTGCTCTTCGACGAGAATTGGAGTCGTTGAAAATGTGGGCTCTTGAAATGGATGAGGGTAAACTACCCGAACCTCTACTTCAGTACAGAAGAAGTTGTACAAACTCTGAACCACATCAACAACAACAATTACTTTGCTTCTCCCCCTACGGATCCTTGTCACCCACATAAAATATGACAATGGGCATGACCAAAGAGCCAACAGCTAAACTCTATACAAATATTATATCTATTCGTAAAATTAGTCTATAATTCTGATCAACTTTTTTTTTCGGAAACTATTTATATTAGTTTCAACGAGTCAATGTTGGAGAATATATTTTATATAGAGAGAGATTTCATATATAAAAAATGATGTGATTGCTATAATTGTTGGTACCTAAAAAGCTTCCCTTGTGCTGGTACATTTTATTCTTTTTTCCTGTATTAATCATTGTGATTTTCAAAGAGTTATATATGATATTATTATTAATTAATTATGTTTGTTGTTGTCAGAATATAGAGAAATATATTATATCTATTAAAAATAAAATTTCATTTTTGTCAAATCTGCTTCATAATACAACAAATTATTTATCATAGCGCAGTGTTCCTTGAATTGGCACAAAAATTCAAGTGAAAATTCAAAAAAAAAAATTCCAAAATTTTTCTTTCAAAAAAGTTTTTATTGAAGTAGATCAATACTGTGACGAAGAGGTTAATTATAATTTAGGTATCATGACAAACTGTTTCTTTTGCTTCACGGGAGTGGAGGCTGAAAAAGACAATGACGGCCGTATAAATCCTGACTGTGCTCTGTCATTGTGTAGAATATTAGGACTAGACAATAGACTGGATAGTGAATTTGAGACCAATTTCCAAAATTGTGATTTTTGTTCTGTCTGTCTCGAAAAAATTGATCAAAGTCAGTGTACACTTCAACAAATTGACCAATTACAAAAGGAAATTGAAGCATCAAGACAAGAATTTATTGGTCATCTAAGAAAACTTTATCTTGATAATTTAATATCAAAGTTACGAAAAGGATCCACGGAGGACAATCATTTTAGAGGCAAAATAGTTGAAGGTAATTAATTACTTTACATGGGACCACAGAGAAATTATATAAATGTTTCTTTACTTGCTCTTTACATGGGAATATTTTGAATAGAATTTTTCATTATATTTTTTGTATTTTTTGTGTAGCTCTACAAATTGTTATCAAAATAGAAGCTTGTGACGTCTCACAACTTGAAACACAAATTGTTGATTCCGTTGGTGGTGACTCCTTTGAACAATTCGAACTTGTTCAAGTTGAGAGTGGGGGTGACGAAAATTCTCAACATGACCATGAAATTGCCTTTCACCTTGTTCCTGTTCAGCCTGCAATAACTGAAATCATTAAAAAACCAGAAAGTACTGCAACTGACAATTTTTTGGAAAATTCTCCTCCTCCTCCTTCTCTAAATGATGATGTTAATGTTGTTGTTTTGGAAGATGAGATTCCTATCGTGACAAAACAAGTTAGTGTTCGTCTCAACCGTCTGTCCCCTACTTTCATTGAGTCTACTACAAAAAAGAAACTCTCAAGATCCTTCAAAAGGTCATTGAAATGGGGAAAAAGAGGTGAACGACTAAAATGTCTGTTTCCCAATTGCCTTGTCACATTCCATAATGTTTCTGCAAGAAATACTCACATGAAAATATATCATCGAGTCGTCAATCGTCGAAAAGGGAAGTCTGAAAATAAAAAGAAGAATTTTGTGAACAAAGGTACATTACTCATGCAAAGTTTTACATGAATATTTATTGTGTAATATTTGTTTGAAAAATCTTCTCATTTATTTAGATTCGGATCCAGATCCTGGTATCTCAGAAAACTCGGTTAATGATGATAACGAGTCGAAAGTAAAGAGTACATTATTGAGCTGTTCGTTTGAAGATTGTTTGGCTACTTTTAGTAATGAAGCTAAGCGGGTCTTACATGTTAAACGTAATCATGAAGGTATTAAACACTAATTATAAATTCATACAAATTTTTTATTGTACATTTTTATTGTTATACTAAATATTAATAAAATAAAATTCATTCCAAATTTTAGGTAAATTTAATCCCACCTCAGTGAAACCATCAAAATTCAAGTGTGAATATGAAAATTGTCCCCAAGTCTACCGAGATTATTTTGCTCTAGAAGCTCATGTCAAAAAGAAACATTTAAAATTAGCAAATCCTTATGAATGTAAATATTGTAAACTTGGTATCCGAACCCGTGACCTGTTGTACGAGCATATTAAGGCTAGTCATCCAAATTATGATGCAAAAGATTGGAGTTGTAAATTATGTATGGAAAGATTTCAAAGTCGAAATTTACTTCAAGATCACATGAACAGTAGTCATCCAAATTCTCAAGTAAATATTCCATGCTGGACTTGTTTTATTTGTTCAATCATTTTCCGTACAAGGGATGAGAGAACAGAACACATAAAGAAGCAACATCCAGGAATGAGGAATAGAAAACCTCCATCAAGCCATGAAGAAGGTGATGACGTTAATTCTAGTGCTCAAACAATTTCACAAGAGAGTGATGCAGCTGACAATCTTTGTGCTACTTGTGGAAAAAGTTTTTCAACCAAAAAACAGTTTGCAGAACATAGTAAATATCATGGAGAAAGAAAATTTCAATGTGGTCTTTGTCCAAAGGGGTTTGTCCGTCCTGCTGATCTCAGAAGACACAAATGTTCATACAATATTGGTCAAAATGATGTTTGTGATTGTAAAAAATCTTCTGAAGATCCTGAAACGTCATTGTGTCAACATTCAAAAACTTGTGAATCCGATTCCGACCGACGACTATTTCAATGTGATCAATGTGGAGTCGTGTATAAGAATAAGAAAACTTTGGATATTCATATAAAGGAACACAATGGCATTGTTGAAAAGCCTTATCAATGTGATTTGTGCGACTATCGAGTACGGTAAGTAAATAATACTTTTACAGTTTAAGTTTTTAAAAGTTTTTAATTACAATAAAATGTTTACATTTTTTATAATAAATAATGTGTTGTGTATTTTTATTAGATTTCCAGGAATTTTGAAATATCATCGAAAGAAACATTTTCAAATACAAGAATACGTTTGTGAATTCTGTCCATCAAAGTTTAAACACAAAAATTCATTGAATCTTCATCGGGATGTTCGTCATTTTGGAATACGAGGGAAAAATTGTCTGGAAGAGAATTGTACGTATGTGGGAATGGATAAACAGAGCCTAGAAGTTCACGGTTAGTTTTTTTTATTAGGACATAACCTATCATAGGTTACCTTTGTAATAAATAATGTCATTCAATTGAATATCGTCATTAATTATTCATTATAATTTGTTAAAAATTAAATTACAGTGAGGATGAAGCATACAAAAGAACGCCCTTTCTGCTGTCTTGTATGTTCACAAGGTTTCATGAAGAAAAGTCACTTGAAAAGACACGAGTTGACTCATTTCCGGAATACTGACGATAGTAGTGGCAAAAAAAGGAGAATAAGTCGACCAGCTATTTTAGAGAAAAGAACTAAATTGACTGAACAAAACAAAGGTGAAGGAGAAGAGCAAGAAACTACTACAGTGACTACTACAACTATCGATGGGATTTCACAATCAACCGACTCTATTCAATTTGTTGACCCGGCTAGTATTGTTGAATTTTATGAAGTCGTCATCTAAAAAATCGTACTTTAATTTTTTTTAAATACTTCATTCAAACTCTTCTAGTTTCCGTTTTCATGGTTAAACAATAATTTTAATATTTATATAATTAATATAAGTACAGTCTCTTTTGATACTGTTGTGCTTTCCAAAAATGGGAAAATAAAAGTACATGGCTTTGTCTTTGAAATTGTCAACGTCAACAATAGTACATATCATTCATGGGCAATTATCATACAATTCTAACAATTTAGTCAGGTTATTTTTGTCATTACAAATGTCATTTGATTCAAATAAAAAATAACTTCCACGCCGATCACGCCACTTCATCACATAATAGTCAACTAGAGATAAAAGATAGACATAGTTTATGTACAACTTGATAGTAATATAGGGGACATTCATAAATTAATACAACAAGTGACTTTTGACCTGCAACTAAAACACCCATGGGTCATGCCCCTTGGAACCCCTTTAGTAATTTATGATTTATTTTCGTGAAGAGAAATCATGCTTCCTTTTTTTATACTTGTAATTTGTTCAAAAACTTTTTCATCTCTATACTGTATATAGAGAGACTGTGTACAGTACAATGAAAGTTTTTTAGCATGCAAGTCAAGTAATATATAAAGAGTTCATATCAAAATGGTTATATACTTTTTCACAGGATAATAATCTTGATAATTGGGCTCTTACTGTAGAGGAAAAAGAAGAGGAAAAAAAATTGGACGTATGCCTCTGGAATTTTCATGGAGAGAGGGTGAGTGAGGAAGGGAAAGGGGAAGCAAAAAATCGTCATATGTATCTGTACATCTTCAGGTAAGCCCCATATAAGTAACACAGAGTTATATGTAATCATTGGAGGTACATGTAGAAAATTTTGGGGTTGTGGGAACCAAAGGGGATTTTGTGTGTTGTTATGCCATTTGCTCTCTCTCTCTTTCAGTCTTGACTGCCGCATTCTCATAGACTAAGATCACCTGCCAGACCAAAATTTTCCCACGGAAGACTGTCGGCATCTGCTCATATAACAAAAAGTTAGGAGAAAAAAATAGAAGGGGAGTATCAACACTGTTCAATTCTACCTGTGTATTATACACACACGTGTGTGTGTATAGGAATCCAAAATATAATTGATGAGTATCTCCAAGTGGGTCCTTCTCTCCAGCCAAAATTTTCTCAGACTTTCTCATCGTCAGTCCAGTTTTAGCTCTGCTGGTGGAAACTTTGTTGTTGCTGTTGAAAATATTTTCTTGTGTTAAATTGTATCAAGATGAAGGTGGAATCGTACAGAGACAATTATAGGGAAGATCATTCGGAGGATGAAGATGAAGATTTTCATGGAGATGAAGATATTCATGTTGACGTGGGGTGTAATAATAATCCGAAAGTTAACGTGAGAAAGGTAATTAAACTTTTTAATACTGAAAAAATTAATACAGTTTAAATAATGAAATTATATAATTTAATTTTCTGTGTATTTTTGCAGAGTAATAAACCAGTGATGGAGAAGAGGAGACGAGCTCGAATAAATAATTGTTTGAATGACTTGAAGGGGATTTTATTGGAGGCCATGAGAAAAGATCCAGCGAGACACTCAAAACTTGAGAAGGCTGATATTCTCGAATTGACAGTTCGTCATCTTCAAAATGTTCAGAGGAACCAATTGGCAATGTGAGTGAAAAGTTAAAAATTAAATATAAACTTGGTCATTGCTAAAAATGATTAAATTATTTTTAATGATTAATACATGACTTACTAATTAATTTAATTACATTGTAGTGCAATGGCCACTGACCCCACTGTTCTGCATCGATTTAAAAACGGATTCTCAGAGTGTGCTACTGAGGTAAATTAAATTGCCATTAAATTCATTTTTAATTTCAATTAAATTAAATAATAATAAATAAATGTATCTGTAGGTTGGGCGTTATCTGGGTCGACTGGAGAATGTAGAACATGGAATAAAACAAAGATTGACGGGTCATTTGGGGTCTTGTGTCAATGGACTTCAACAAGTTGGACCTGTTGCTTTTGGTTCATCAGCTCGATACTCTCCTGGAATGTCATTTCCCGTTCATTCACATCCACAACCAATTGGACTATTATCCCCACCACAATCTGTGACGACAACAAATGGATCACAAGATTTTAATAATAATTTATCCACTACTAATTCATCTCCCTCATCAACAATTACAAGTTCGGATTTTGATTTGAGTTCTAATTTTACTTCTACTTTTACAACATCTTCCACAACTCCCCCACCATCTCCGTTACCCGCATTTCCGTTGAGGTCAACTCCCAAACCACCTGTTGTGCTCTTGGATGGTATCAGTAGTGGGAATTTAACAGAGAAGGGGACAAACACAATTCCTTTGTTCAATATTGGTGGTGGTCCTCCTATAAAAAATAAAATGGGGACTCCAACTGGACTACCTTTAGACTTCTCAGTGACCACATTGGATCATTCTAAGGGTGAACAGGGTGCCCTTAAAAAACAAATGACACAAAGGGTTGGAAAAGTTGAGCCCATGAAAAAAATTCAATTCCAAATTGAACCTACGTGTAAAGGAATGAGAGATTCTATGTGGAGACCATGGTGAACATATTGTTTAGTTTAATTGTATTTAAATTATTATGTTTCATATTATGCTTTAGTTTTTATACTTTTGTTTTCATTAAACTGTAGCTAAACTTTTTATGAATTTTTTTTACATGTATTGATATGCAATGAGATTAAATTAAGGAATAAAATTCATATTATGACGTTTGAAAATAATAAAATATTATTATTTTGTATAATATTTTTAATGGAAGGCTACCTATATTACAATTTTATAATGAAAATGTTGGTTAATTTTTTTATTTGTCATTTTGTGGAAAATTAAACTCAAAGTCAAAACAGTAGAAAGTACGATTCTTTGCCAAGCAATTAACGTAGCTATAATGAGAGTTTATGGCGTCATCACGAACAATTATTGCTAATGCATTTTCTTCAGGTACCACATTAATCAACTCTTTGCCCGAAATCCCATCAGTGTAAATTCTATTGCCACCCCATTTCTCATCCCAAGCCAACTCACAACCATTTTCTTTGCAGACTGTTACTTTCTCAATACCATTTTTTTGATCATCTTCTTTCTCTTCTTCTTTTTCTGTAGTACCATTGTGCCCTGCACTTTGGATTTGAGGAATAATAAAATACATTAAATCAATTCGATTGGGTTCAGCTGCTTCTTCCTCATCTTCATCTGACATGTCTTGCATCATTTCATATTCATCACGTTCTCCATCATCTTCCTCGTCTCCTTCAATGTCTGAATTACCATCCTCTTCATGATTACTTGTGGCAGCAGTGGAGGGTTGGACTCCGTTTATGGACGACTGTGGAATGTCATTCTTGGTGTCTTTGTCTTCTTCTTGTTCGTCATCTTCAGAGTCTTCATTTTCTGACAGTATTTCAACGGAGCAATCATTCTTTTCAGACTTTTGATAATGACGCTCCTTACCACGAATGAGAGTGTATGAGCCATGATGAAATTTTTTGAGAGAGCAACTAAATCGTAATTCGGGTTCTAAAAAATATATTATAAGTTAAAGATTGCATATAAATATTTACATAATAGTAATAGATGAGTAATTAATTTACCAGAAGCAAATGGAAATTCGGTCAACTCTTGTAGAAATTCCAAAAAATCTTTACTCTTAAAAAAATTGAAGGATTCATGTGGAAAGGCTTCGTCGGTATCTTTCAATTGTAGAAATTGTTGCAAATTTGCTGGGCCTGCCAGCTTCCACTGTGAGTCCTTAATTTTATTGAGATTCTCTACAATCGTCGTGTATAAAGAAGGTTGCAAGAACTTTGAAAGGAGAATCTCTGAATTTTCAGTCAATTTTTGATTTGCAGTCTTCATATTCTCAACGTCTAGGTAAGGCGAGTCGAGATTTTCTGCTAGTGGTACTTCCTATTAGTTCACATTAAATTATGGGTAAGTACATGGTCTTGATAATAAATATTAAATAATATCACAGGCTGTACTACTCTACTATAAACTTACACATCTCTCTGGAAAATCAACGCTGAGAAATATTTCCTCTGGAAGCACAAGTGGAGGTCTTGGAAGGGGTTCTCCATAATACCTGTAGTCAATAATTAAATTTTAGTTTAACAATGATAGTCTTCAAGCTTTTACCAAGTTTCTCCACTGCAAGTACTTACAATGGAGAGCCTTGGCTTGTACAAGGCCGAAAAATATCAAAAAAAATAAATTACCAGCCGCTGATGGCAAAACGGGAAGCGTTGTCACTCAATACTTCTCTTACTTGATGAAAAGACTTGGCTGTTACTTCAAAGAAGGCTAATTTGTTAAATGAAGGTAAGATGGACTTGACAATGCTGCAAGGTTCAATTCCATGATCTTTTTCTACAGAAATACAAAAGATTTCCAATTACATTATGCATACATCATAATTCTTCGTCATTGCCCAAGTGTACAAATTAAATAATTACCAATAGAGTCATATAAGTCAAGTGATCCACCAAAATCATCTTTCCATTGCTCGCTCATATAAATCATAAATGCAATTCTTCGAGAGTCCAACTCATCATCATGACAGAGTAAATGATCTACAATATAAAAAATATACTTATTCCATTACACAAGTTCCTGTATGTATTATATAAAGTTTAGAATTAACATAATTTTATAAAAATAATATGACTTGCCTTTCATTTTATATAGAGAAGCAAATGCATCAAAAGTTCCATTGAGTGGAAGACCCGTTATTTGTTTGATCACTTCAAATAGTTTTGTTTCCAGAAAGTTACTATAAATACAGAGAAACAAAACATGTTAAAATAACTGTACAAGTTACTCTTAATGTTGTTTCTTTGATTTAATATTTAAACTTACCAAATACTCTTTACAGACTCGTAGCCATCGGAGGAAGAACTCATGTTACTCAAGTCACCCGACTGCCTAAAATGAAATAAATCTGACGACTTTTCATCATAACGAAGCAGTTTTTGTAAATTCAACAAAATGGACGGATCTCCAAGAATGTCATTTATTTCTCCATGTGGAAAAGGCAGAGTAGCAAATTTTATGGATGGAAGGTCAGGAGACTCTGTAAAAAAACCATTAAATAATTAGAAACATTTTAAGATGGTGTCATCAAGTTTTGACAAAGAAACACAATAAATTACCATAATTTTCTTTTGCCCATAAAGTTTTCAACTTGTCCAAGTAACTTGTGTCTTCTAAAAGAGAATTAATGGCCAAATCCGGCACAGATTCTTTGATCTTTTTTGATTTTTGATCTCCATCCACCTCTTGATCTTCTTCATTTGTTCTCTTTTTCGTGGCTTGTACGTCCGTACTCATTTTCTATTATTTAATGTCACAGAGGTCAACTATTCTTCACTGTACTCACAAAATAATAATTTAATAAAATAAATAGAAAGGATTCGAAATCAAAGATTTCTAATAAAAAAAATTCGGTTAATTTTCCGACAACTTGAATCCTTGCCTCGTAAAATAAGTGCAGCCTATAGAGCTTCGTACAGAACTCGTATTAAAAAAAAGCAGTTAAAATTAAAATTTTAAGAAAAAGATGATGACAAATGTAAATAACCATGTTGAAATAAATGAAAGCTACATGGAGTACATCTCATTTTATTTTCCTTAATTGATTCCATGATATGGTACAATAAATGCCAAATGTCCAAAACCAAAGGTCGCCGATTCATTTGTCCAGCCTGGACATAAAAAGTTTAAAATTTAAACTTTAAATACATTTTGTCCATATTAATGTGTGTTATCCAGGCCGATCTACACAACCAGAAGTACATTTACAGATTGTAACGACGAAATGTGTAATTTCTCTGATGAGATTACTGTCACGTTAGTCAAACTTAGACTAGGATAAAAAACTGAAAAAAACTGATGAATTCGCTCTTTGTCACAATTAGAGAAGATTCCCCTTTGAAATATTCCAATTATCTGACCATTCATGATGATAACTCTAATATATAAATTAAAATTCAATAATTTTAAAAATAAATATTTCGTTTCCGGAAGCGGAAGTACACGATGACATGTTTGTCAAAATAAAATTGCTAGACTTGTCATTTACGCAATAAAATTAACAGCCCTACCAAAATTCATTTAGTATAAATGTGAGAAAGCTGTTAAATTTAACCAACTCTTAAAAGACAACAGAGAGAGAGAGAGAGAACCCAGCTTTAAAAAATAGGGAGTAGTACTTTGAATAAATAAATTAACATTTTAACGATTGGCAAATCCACACGCAAAACCCCATGGGATGAGTAATAATAATATATTAAAAGATATTATAATGAATAAGAAGAAGAAGAGAAAAAAAAGAGAAAGTCTGTTAACTTTTTAATGGAATGAAAGTGAACTCTTAATTATTTTGACAAGTAAATTGCATGCACAAATCTTAATGAGGGTCAAGGACGATCATATGTTTGTCAAATAAAATAAAAAGAGACATGTATATTATGCATTCTCTAATGGCTCATGATTCAACTGAATTAATTATTTTCTTCCTTCCTTTTCCTCCATCAATTTACATAATAAAACACACTCTGTACACACATAGCAGTCGTATATAATTAAAATTTTGAATATTGATTTTTACGAGTACTCTAGTCTCCTCACTCTTGTTTAATTACTAAAAAGAGTCAAATTAAATATATTATACATAATGTCAGGGGTTAGGTGATGATTTAAGAATTTTATTTTGAACAGAGGGTAATTCTCATAAAAAAATCAGCATGAGGGGGGTTTGTTGTTTGGTGTGATGAATAAGAGATGAAAAGAAAGTTTTCAATAAATAAAACTTAATAATAAATTTTATCTCCTCTTCACATCCGCCTTTTTCTTCTTCGTCAAAAGACTCACATCAAAAATTCTCAAGTGTCATTATTACAACAGAACTCGACGAGTTTTCTGACCTGTGACAGCATCCATGTGCCCAGACGTAATCATTAGATAACTGTAGTCTGTGTGAAAATAGTAGAAGAGCAAAATCAAAACAATGATTTCAAAATTATTTTTCTTGTTTTTAATTCTTGGATTATTTCAACAAGGACAATTACAAGAAGATCATGAAATTCCATCACTGGATATTGAGCAAATTGCAATGGATTACCTCAAATATAATTTTCATATTGTGAATGCCCTGACGGTAATAAACTTTAGTAATAATAATTAAATTGTACAATTTAAATGATGATGATTATTTGTTTATTTGTAGAGCGGTAGTGATGATGCAGATGGTGAAGAATCCAGCACCACTTCTCCAGGTTTCGCCAAGACGAAAGACGATACCATTGATGAGGTCAAGAATAAAAAGATTGAGGATGAAGAATTGTACACGGGGAGTTCAGCGGGGTCATCTTTTGGCATGGGTCAACTTTTGGCAGTTATTAATGTCATTCAATCCAAGCTTTCCGTCAATTTTGGTCTTTTTCAAGGAGCCTTCACAGATGCTCCAGATTATTTGACTGAAATTTATCAATTATTGTTGAGCGCCGTCTTGGATGTGGGTTTTAATGATCAATTTATGTATAAATAATAGAATTTTAAGTAATTTATATTGATAATTTTCAGGATCAAGAATTCCAAGTGAGCAGTACTATCTACATGGCAAAACCAGAGAAGCTTGACCAGAATGAGACTGAATTTTTAGAACAATTGAATACAAATGTCGTACCAATTGACTTCAATAGTGAGAATGTGGTCAATGTACTAAATTCAAAGATTTTTAACAGTACTGGTCAATCACAATTAAGTCAAAATTATATTCCAAGTGGTGAGTACTCAAGAATATTTAAATTGTAAATTAATAATACTTGATAAAAAAATATTATTTTCAATTAATTTATTTATAGGGACAAAATCTTTACCAAAATCTACAAGGGCGATGCTCATTCACACTTTAAATTACAATGAAAAATGGTCTACGCATTGGAAGAAGATTGGGAGTAAGAAATAATAAAAAAATTCATGTTTATTTTTATAATAATATAAATATAATATACATAATTAAATTAATTTCGTTAACATTAATTTAATTAATGTTCAACTAATCTGACATCTTGTAATTTTTGACACAGCACGGGTCTTTAGTTCTGGAACAAATGAATATACGAGTGAATTTATTGAAATCTCAGGCAATTTTCCTTACTTAGAATCCGACAGAGCCATTGAAGTTTCCATTCCTATAAAGGTGACAATTAAACTAATTGTCATAATTATTGTTTCCGATACTAATTTTTTTTTCTTTTGAAAATCGTTTTAGAACGACTTTACCCGTGTTCTCTCCCTCATTCTCCCAAGGAACATTGAGGACGCATATAACGGGGACCTCGGGGATGCCCGAAATGGGACGTCAAGACTTCGGATACAAATCCCAGTTTTTAATTTTACTATTCGTGTCCCTCACAAAGTAATTTTTTTGGTATCAATTTAATTGCAGTTAAATAAATCATTAAATTTTCATTCTCAACATTTTTAGGGTGGAGTTGGAGTTGAGTGCGATGTTGAGAATTTTCTCAATGTAGTGGATGACTTGACCTTTGTCAAATTTGATGATCAGGGGATCTCAGCTGTGGCTATTACAGGTGACAACGTGGATAATAATTTAGTATTGTGGGATAGAGATTAAATTATGATTTTAAAATGATTTTAGGCATTCAAATTAATAACGTGGTCGAGTACAAGGATGAATTATTACAATTACAATACAAAAGTGTGACTAAGAATTCTACAGCACAAGATGAGACAGATGCCAAGAAGAATCCGCCATTGCCAGAGCCGTCAAAACTTGTGCAAGATGGTAATAAGAACGGAAATAATTTGGACAAAACAATTGAGAGGGATGAAAAAATCATTATTTTTGACCGTCCATTTACCTGTACATTAGTAGATGAGAGTTTATTTCCCATACCAATTTTCTCAGCTGCAGTCGTTTCATTGTCAAGTAATTTGGATTTGACGGAGGCTGTTCTCTTAAATCATAGTCATGTTTTTGGTTTGGATGAATCATCCAGCCAGAATTTTAATTGTTTATAATTTCTTAAAGCTAATTATTTAATATTGTACCATTTTCTATTTTTGAAATAAAGAAGAGAGAAATAAATTCTGATTGTTTTTTCCCCTTACGGCAGTGTTTTTGGAGTGATACAGTCATCCTTGAAATTCAAAATAAAAATAAAGTTTTTTTTGAGAAAGTTGTCATTTCTTAATTTTTAATTGTAGTTGAATATATTTACGGGTAACAGTCATGTTTGAAGAGGAAATAACATGTGAGGGCAGGTAATATTTTGTACATTATTTCGTAACGTACATTTTGATATTTCATACCTTCTAATTCACAGGGGAGGACAAGAGGAGAATCCGGTGGAGATTGAAAATATTGAAATTGACAGAGACGATTTGGAAGATAGTCAAAAAGTGGACAATCATAATAATAATGGTGACACAGAAGAGTCAGATACAATCAGATTCTACCCGCCTGCATATATTCAACGCTATAATCGAGTAAGAGAAGCTCTAGAAAAAAGACTGGAATTGGAAGATTCATTAAAGTCAATTCTAGAAGTTGGATGTGCTGAACTCAGCATGCATCAACATTTGAAAAATTTACCGAATGTGGAAAAGTTGATGTATCTGGACATTGATCGTGAACTACTAGAGAGAATGAAAGGAAAAACCAGGCCACTACCGTTTGAGTCTTTAATCAAAAGAGAAACTCCCCTAGTCGGTAAGATATTATTAATCATGATATTATCATCATAAGAATTAGTACCAGTAGTAAATGGATATATAAGTACCTATATATTTTTGTTTTTAGTTGAAGTTTACTCTGGATGCATTACAAAATGTGATGAGAGAGTTAAAAAGTCTGACCCACCACTCTTTGCCATTGTTGGGATTGAAATTTTGGAGCATTTGGACACCAATGTTGAAATTGGGTTCATCCATAGTCTATTTGAAAAATATGCTCCTCCTCTAATAATTCGTATGTTAAAATGATAATAGTGCATATAATTTTCCAAATCCTAGTATGAATATTGAAATTATTATGTATTGTCTCTTTATTTGATTATCTCTTTAGTTACAACACCAAATGGAGATTTTAATACAGTTCTTGGATTAGAACCTGGAAAATTTCGTCATTGGGATCACAGGTATCTTTTACAATTTATCTTTTACAAGGTAAATAAGAATTTAAAACTTTACTACATGTACAAACATGTTGGTTATTCTTAATACTACATTTAATTTGTAGATTTGAATTGACAAGACAAGAATTTTTCGACTGGTGCTCTTTGGTTTGTCAACACTTTCCAAATTATACTTTTACTATTGAAGGAATTACACAAGGACCAGAGGGGTCGGAAGAATATGGATGTTTATCTCAAATGGCTATATTTGAGAGGAAAAATACCAAAGACTTAATTCCTCAACCAGAATCTAATCAAAGTCTATTCAAATTAAACTCTGTGTATCGAGTTGATCGAAATGAGAATCCAAGTCCAGAGTCTTGTGTACTAGAGACATTGAGCCTGCACGATAATTCTTATAATCAGCCTTATAAACTCATTGAAAGATATGATTACCCCTGGCTCAAAAAACCACCCGTTCGGGAGCAAGTTCGAGAAGAAATTAAATATCATATTAAGTAAGTACAATTCAGTACTTATACTCTTCATGTAAGTCGTCATTGATTTATTTTTAATTGTGGTTTGTTATTATTTATGGGTGGCAGTCATTATACGCTCGCACAATCTGCACTGGAGGAATTTTGGGAGAATAGGCAAACCAAAACAACAATCCCAGTTCGGAATGCTCTTCAAACTTGTCAGTCCATGCTCAAATCCAAGGAAAATGAGATTGATCATGATATATTACTGTGAGAATTTTTTTTATTATATAATATAATTTTATTAAGTCATGTACTTAAGTAAAAGTTAATTAATGCTTGTATATTTTTAGGGAATGGTTGAAAGAAGATGGTTATCAGATTGAAGGGAAACCAGGAGAGGAGAATATTATTATCCAGATTCCATCATATGAGGAGCACACGAAAGGATGGTTTTCCAGTGAGGAGGAGGAGGAGTATGCAATGAATTTGGAACAGCAGGAAAATGTTGGTTCAGAACAAAGTCAGGAAGACGAGGATTGGGGGTAGTTTTACAAATAATAGAGTACAAAGGATAAGAGATCTTGAGTCAGAAAGTCATATTCATATCAAATTCAATTTTTGTACTGCTATATTTACTACGTATATAATTTTTTTATAAGAGTTGTGTGTCTTATATAATTTTTATACTATAGCCTATGTAATTAACGTACAAATTGTATTGTTTACAATTTAGAATGAATTTTTGTTGTTGATGTTATAATAAATCAAAAAGAGTTTATTTCAAGGGTATTAGAATATATGGTTATTTAAATAACATTGTTCAACCAAATTATTTATGCAAATTAAGTAACGCCATGTTTACTTTAAAGGCATCCTTGTAGGAAGTTTTGTATCCCTTCTGACTTTGAATTCACCTAAATTGAAAAAATTGTCAATTAAATTTAATTATTTGCACAAAAGAGAACATAATAAACCTTGTTGTCTCATCAAGCTTTGACTGAAATTAAGTAAATGTGCTCCAAGTGCAACAATTTTCAATAAAAGTATAGAAGTTATTATGGAGCCTGAAGATAACGGCCAATTGCGTCATGAGGTAAGTAAAACTTAATTGTATGAATCATTACATCAATAAATAGTAATCCAATGATGGATTGATGGACCACAACAATTAGTAGTCTGTGAAATAGTTTTAGTATTCTGATATGTTTATTGAATGTAGTTTATTCATTTTATGTAAATTTTATGCATAAATTATATATAAATTCTCCATTTTATAGGACGAGCATGCTGATCATGATTCTACCACTGAAACAGAGACAGCTGAACAACAGACACTTCGAAATTCTTTGGTAAGTCATTTTATATTTCATTATGAAAGTTTCATAGCCGCATAAATAAACATCATTTGCATACTGCGTAAACTACGCAATGCGTTAGCAGTGCGTAGGGTAATATACAGGGTGAATTTTTCCAAAGTATATGGGAGTGAACGGGGACAATAATTTCCCCAACTTTGCCATGTTAAA
>JAQIVZ010001642.1:0-29493 GCA_034700945.1 Arrhopalites spinosus
GCCTCCCCATCACTGAATAAATTATTATACTCGACTTGGTCTTCCGGGTCACTATAAATTACTCCATCGTCGCTACCCCCTGACACTGACATTGTGCAGAGAAATAAAGAGAAGACAACAAGAGAAGACTGATTCTACCGGACTTACCGGAGAAAGTGAATGAAAGCACTTCCGGTTTTTCCGCGGTAAACTGCCAAGGATTCTCTCAAAGGAGGGACTGTGGAATTTTAAAAAATAAAATTGACGAAAATAATAAAGAATTTACATTTCTTTGCAAATTGCAATGTTTATTAGTGCATCTGCTTTGTGACAACGTGCGAAATGAAGCCCCATTGTTAATCAAAACATTACCAATCACTAGATATAATTAACTTTTATTCATCATGATTGGTTCAAGAATTTGTAGTCGAATTGTGATAAGGAATTTCTCGTCCCATTATGATCTTTTCAATAGACCAGTTCCTTCATCAACTTACATGAAACGGATATGTACATTATGGTCTCAGGCCTCATTTCAACGACGTAATGCATCCAAAGAGTCTTTTTCAGATGAGCAACAAAATGAAGAACGAGGAAAACAACGAGAGAATAAAGTCAGGCGTTACAAGAAAATATTCTCCACTTTTTTATTTGCAAGTACTTTAGCTGGAATTCTCTTTGCTCGTAGAAGAAAAAAATCTCAATTGGCTGAGAATTTTGAGGGATGTTCTGGCGTGAGACCGGATGAGTATTTTCGGGGTGGACGAACTGAATTCTTTCATTATCGTAAAGATCCTTCTTCTCCAGGATGTGTCCTTCCAGCTCAAATTATAAAAGATGGTACATTAAAAGCCATCAAATCATTCAAAGTCTATCCAGATGATGTCTTTGTTGCTGGTTTTCCAAGAACGGGTATGACAAATTTACGATGAAACAGAATAATCATGATTACCACTATTCTATTGACATGTAATTCACTTAGGTTTAAGGGTTCGTTTTTTGATTCCGATATTGTATTGTTAATCTAGGTATTACATGGGTGCAAGAAATTGTTTATTTGATAAAGAATAACATGAACTTTGAGAAAGCATCAGAAAATGTTTTGGAGACAAGATTTCCATATTTAGAATACCAGTACCCTGGTCTATCGACTCTTGTCAAACAACCCTCACCAAGACTCATCAAAACTCACTTACCCCTTGATTTACTACCTGATGATGTCCTGACCTCTAAAGTCATTGTAAGGTTTACTATTAAAATTATATTACTAAATTAAATTTAGTAAATTTTATTGTATTTTTTTACTGATTTACCTAAATAGTATGTTACAAGAAATCCCAAAGATGTTGCCGTTTCTTACTTTCACTTTGCCCGTGGTCTAACTTTTTCAACCTATGATGGTCCATTTTCAGACTTTTTGTCAAAGTTTCAAAGCGATAAGCGTAAGTAAAAAATGTATAATTATGACACAAACAAGTGCTTTTATAAATTCAACTTTTTTACATGGACTCAATTATAAGTGGCATTACTTGTTGTACATTCTAGTTCCATATTGTCCCTTTTTCGAAAACATGGTAAGTTTTTTTAAATAGTAACATCTACAGAAAGTTCAAGTCACTAAATTATATTTCATTGTTCACACTTTCATGAGCAGGATAGCTATATAAAACACGAGGACAATCCAAATTTACTCGTTGTCACATACGAAGATCTGTCTAACGATCCTGCTGAAGTTATCAAGGTGATCGCCAATATATATGAGCACAATTTTCTACTACTACTTTGTTATCAAAATCTAATCTTGATTTACTTTCTTTTTTTTCTCTAGAAAATTGCTCATTTTCTTGACAATCCTTTAACCGACTCTGACGTAAATCTGCTAGTCAATCATACCGAATTCAAGTCAATGGTGAAGAATCCCGCAACTAATTACAAGCATTGGGATGATATAGGAATCCGTAATAAAAATGAAGCCCATTTTATGAGAAATGGGAAGGTTGGAGATTGGCGTAATTATTTTAATGAAGAAGAAATTAACCAAGACTTTGATAAATGGCTTCAAGAGAAGAATAAAGCAAAATTTAAATTTCAGTATGAAATTTAATTTGATATTTAGCAATAAAACAGGAAATCAAATCATCACATCTCATTCGATGAGTTAGGAACTCGTGCATTTTAAAAGAGTTAGTTGAAAATATTGGGTATTGTATGAATTACAATAAAGGAGACAATGTGCAGTTAAAACCTTCCTACCACTTGACAAATCATCCATCCAATTACTCTTATTTTTTCAGTCCTATACTTGTTAGTTAATGTATACAAAATATTATATAATTTCTAGAAGGTCAACTAGGCCATCATTTTACACACATGTCATATCCATTTCCAAGTTCGATGAAATAAAACTAACACCTGCATGTTGTTTTTAAAATGGAGTTTTTAAATGAGTATTATGTTGTTTAAACTACTACTGACAAAGACTTTTGTGAGAGGCAGTCCAGGCTCGAATGAATAAATACACCATCAGGAAAAAAACATTACATTTCAGGCCTAAAATTCACGTTTATTTAAAATCACAATGTGGACTGAGCAGCAACATTATTACATATGTATCAACACATGTATACACGTGCATGGGTAAGTATCTGTGTGTATCCATGTTGTCAATAATTATCATATAATATATAAATCTAAACGTAATATATATTCACCTAATAATTATTAAATGCGTCAATACACAAAATGTGCAGTAGTTTTCTAAACTGAACGATACAATCAGTACATATTTGACTTGCTTTAAAATTATGTACCATGGAAAGGTACATACAATTATTACTTATACACTTCATGGCATTTGGTATTTAAATTATTATATTCCTACTTTTTTTTACAGAAAAAAACAAAGAAAAATTAATAAAAATAAATTTTTTGTACATATCATAGTACATAGGTATATATTATATCATGTAATGTGCTTTAAGAATTATGAATCACAAATAATATTGCAAACAATCATCGTAAATTTGCAGAATGTAATAATATATTGCATCAACATTTGTTATTTTAATACATAAGTGAAATAAGAAGCACAAAAATATTACATTATTATTTGACATATACATTTTTCTTTTCAAAAATACATTTTCCTAACATTTTCCTTTTCTTGCTTTTTGTATAGGAGCATCCGATCTTTATACTGAACTGCTTTGTATTTATCTATCTCTATTTCTATGTATTATATGTTTTTTAAAATAATTTTATAATTCGGTCTTGTCAACTCAATGAAAGACTTTTAGCTCTCCCTATTATTAATTACAATCACAAGATGATGAGACAATGAATAAGGTGTCTCCCATCAGTAAAATGTATTATTGCCTACATACAACTCAATCACAATCACATGAAATATAGAATAGCAAGGCTACAATGATCACTAAGTGATTGACACAATATGATTGCAGATGTAATTAAATATAATTACCTTAAGAAGAAGAATGACGACGAGTGCTGATAGTTACACATAAAGAATTCCGTACAATTGTTAATTACTGCTACTAGATTTACTCAATAACCATTCAACAGCCTGATCTAAATTCTTGTCTGAATATTGTAGAGCTTTTATACAAAGCTTTTTATCCCATCCCATATTTACCAATACTTCAATCTTTTCTTCCCCACTTGGTATCGGTGTTGCCTCTTTGGTCTGCTCTTTCTTTGGCTTCTTCTTCTTTACTTGAACCCAATCATTACTACTGTTCGCACTTGAAGTTTGTTGAGCTGGTTGTAACTGTTCATGATGTTGTTGAACTGGTTGAGATTGAAGCTGCTTCTGATGCTGTTGTTGCTGTCGAGCCTTTCCTTTAGTCGTCTCCTGTAGACTGGGAAATTCATTAGCACTAATATAATCTGAAGTGTCCTCCGATGAAATGGATGTTCCTGGACTGCCCATTGCATTCAGATCTCTATTTCCTGACACTCGAGTTGCTCCCTGACCATACAATGTAGAATTGTGGTTGCTATGATTATGGTGATAATTTGGATAACTTTGTTGTTGAAATAAGGGTTGGTGATGGTAGGATGTAGACATTTGACGATTTACATTGGCTATTTGTGGTGACAATTTTCTGGCATTATTATTACTCCCTGAGTTATTATTTTTTGAAAGAAATTCATTGGATGCTCGAGCATTCATGGACGTCATAAAATTAGCCGAAATAATTTCTTGCCGTCCATAGTTACTATTCAGATGTAATTGTAGATTAGATGACTGCATTAATTGAGACTGTGACTGAAGTCTTGGGGGTACAAAAGTATTAATTCCTTCCTTCCGTGTGTGTGACTGTGAGTTGAAATTGAGCTCATGCAAAGGCAAATTATTTATCGAGTTGATTCCAGTATCGACAGGTAAACCATTTCCATCGTGAACAAACTTGCTCTCGAGAGAACTTGGGCCTTGTGAATGCTTCTGACGTTGTACAGCTGATTGTTTATTAAAAATTATCTTCTCTGTTGGTTCTGGTAGTAAATTGGACATTAGTGAGTACGAATTATTATCCAATGTGTGATCAATAGACATTAAACTGGGTAGCTTTGGAGATGTCAATTCACTTGGTGGAGCCCAAATATTATTATTGGGAGAAACGTCCGATGTACCACCGCTTCCACTACTTGACCAAATAGCCCTCATATTGGTAGGAGCAAGATCTGACGCTCCTCTATAGTTAAACAAAACACAAAAAAAGAATAAAAGTCACATTAGTAACGTGTTTCTACAAAGTTATATGTAAAAATATGGTAGAACAAAAATTATCTGTATTGCTTAAAACCTAAATCACGTCAATTTCTAACTCACTTTTTCATTTTGTCACATGGATTTGGGAATAACAAATTATCTACAAATTCATTGGCTTTTTTTTCTTCGAAAGAGTCTTCAAAAGCGGACTTCAAGTCAGCATCAAGTGGTATTGATCCAATTGATTGAAACAAATCATCATGATGAAGCGATGAGGGTGATGATGACGAACAATCTAAAATTGATTGTTGAGTTGATTGTGGCTTCTGAATAAGAGGACCTGGTGAAGACACTTTTGGTTGAGGTTGTCGACTGTACAATGGCTGATAGGGAAGTTGAGACGACGCGACACTATTCAATTTCTAATTACAAATTATTATTAGTAAACTTATCTATCTATCTGGTACGCTGTATATCATTTATTTATTATTATTATTATTACCGTGCCCACATTATCAGTTGCTAAAGGATTGTAACCGCATGTTGCTTTCATTTCTAAAAAATGATGACAAAATAAGTTTGAATTATCCAACTTCATCTCATTATATTCAATACATTTTGACAATGGTATGCATATTATACACATTTTTATCGTATTCACACCTAAGCCTAAAAGTTGTTTCTTCAAGTCTGTATGATTCATCCCAAAAAATGATTCATTGGCAGCAGCTAGCGCAGGAGAAAAAAGTCATTTAAATAAAACATTCTTGACCAGAGTGATCCCCATATAGGTAATATAAACAGTGACAATTGACTTACCTAGTGCGATAAGTTCATCCCAAATATTCCTGTATATTGAAACCAAAAAAATACATGTATCATACATTGTATGTGTATAAAATTTTAATGATGAATACTTGTCCTATTATACGTATTTCGAAGCGAAAAAACAAACAAGGCAAAGAATGCTCCACATGTGGTAAGAGGTAAAAGATCAATACCATTGATCCATTTGGTCAAATACTTTAAACGATTTTATTTATAGTACTATACAATATAATTATCTAAAAGTAATCGTTCCGTATAATGTACTGTCGACCCAGTACCATCCATCGTTTATGCAACAAATCAATATGAATCAGTGGACATATGAAGTAACAGGTAGTACTTTTTTCAGTTCTGACTTCACCTACTGCCACATATCTTAGAAAGGGTAATTGGGTTAACTATTCCGTATAAAATATTCAAAAATATACTGTTTAGGCTTTTCTATTTATTATTTATGATAGCATTTCCACTCATACATGTAAAAAACCTGAAATTATAGGAAAACATTTTACAAGAGGTTAGACTGACCTGCAAGTCCCCATAGAACAAAGGCTGACAGGATCACCAACCACAGCAAACAAACTCTGAGCTCTTGTCAATGCTGTATTGAGTAATTTTGGATTGGAGAAGAAGCCTAAATCAATATTATCAGTGGGGGGTGCCCAAGGCTTAGATGTTCTCACAGTGGACACAAATACTGCACGAAATTGCTTCCCTGTGAATGAAATTCAAATATAGGTCATAGACTATAGACTATAATTTCTTGATTTATTATTAAAAACAATTCAACTTTTACTGTAAAATTGTGACATGCACGCATCATGTGTGACGCAGAACAACACAATACGTCAACTAAAACGTCTACCAATACCAAGCAACATAAACAAACAGTTACAGCAAATAAGTAAATCTGTAATATACATTCTGTCTACATTCTACAGATATGTGCATACTGCATAGTATAAATTATACATATTATATAATAACTGAGTAAGTGAGTACATCCATGCAATTTATTCTACGATGGCTCAAATACAAGTTCGAAGAAAAGAACTCACCTTGAACATTAAGTACTCTCTCCACGGAGACAAAACCAAGACTACGACTTCTCAATTGAGCTCGAATACGAGTTACTTGATCTGCATAAGGAGTCAGGACAGCAATCGAGTTATCATCCTTGTAATGACCCTTAAAAAGAAAGAAAAGGTTAAAGTACATGTATGAGCATATAAAAATTAAAAAATATATGGCCTAAACATACACACATATTTTATTGTTTTATTATATGTAGAATCAAATAAATGTCGTTAAAAAATCATCTCAGTACCCATTGATCTGGCCATGAGTTGACTAGTTCTGATATTCTCTCAGTGACTTCAAATACCTTTAAGCAAAATTACAAAACATACAATTGTCAATTTAAAATGATTGTTTTCATTTTGTACTAAATATTTTATTGCATTTCCTTTCAATTTCTTCAATGTAAATATGAACTTGAAATGCAAAAAAATTTCTTACCTCTGCCATATTGTAAAATGAAGAACCATTATCTGGTAATACGTCCTCTCCTCGCACAGCGAAAAAAGTTAAAGGATATAAATTAGCATGACTCGGTTGTAGACTTGCACTGTAAAGATTTAAGAATATTATAATTATAATTATAAAAGCAAGAGTAATACATTGTTTATACTAATTAAATACAAGCAATTATACTTATTTAACCAAGGCATAAATCAGGAAAATGCTTTAAAAGAAAGCGGAAAGATAATTAAACAATCTAATAAAAGTACAATACATTATAATAGAATGAAATATATATATATATTTTAACCTTTTAAGCTGACCACCATAAAATGCCTCACTAGCAAACTGTAAAAAAAAGATTTCAGAAAAGTAATTAGTTTTAAATAAATAATAATACCGAATAGAAGACACATGCATACACTTTTGTACAGTTGTAGATATACATTTTTCACGATACTATCGACCCCTATTATGTAATAGATCTGTATTGTAAAGTTACTGAAAGCTATTACTAATATATGTACTCAAGTTGCTACAACAAAAATTATTTTTTTTGATGAATCCATACCCGAAGTATAACTTGATGCGAACGATAGTTTTCATTCAGCACTATTCTACAAGAATGGTCTTTCGGATACATTGTATTAAGTCTCTCCAAAAGTGATATTGCCCTTCCTTGAGAGAAAGTGGAGAACAACTCAGGTGAAAGTTGCATGTGGTCACCTGAAAAAAACAACACCATGATAACTCCTGCTTCATAATATTTAAATCAATCATCATTTGGCAATTCATCCTCATATTTCTTTGGAAGATAAATACTGTATTAATTTGTACCTGCAAGTACGATAGTCGTAAGCGGACCGGCCAACTAAAAAACAAATTATTATTAGTATCATACTAATAGTATGTATTATTTTTTATTAAAGTGAAGAACGAAAACAATATGATTTTAGTTCTGAGATGATTATTTCAACAGCCGCTTACCAAAAGAGGCTGAATGGCTTCCGTTTCTAACGCTGTAAAGTTATTCATAATAAATTAATTTTATTATGAAGAAGGTTGCGAAAATAAAATTTGAAGAAATACAACTCAGTGCAACTTTGCATTAACAAAATATTTCGTTTAAAATGTCAACTCTTCAAAAAGTAAACTGACCTTGAGCAGCTTCGTCAAGTAATATGTGAGTAAAAGTATCTATGAAATTTCAAAAATAAATGACTTACTACCTTGACAAATAATTTTAGATTTATAGAAATATCAAGCTTACTTTGTTGTAAACCAAGCTCTAGTAGTTCATTCGACGTTGATAAAGTAACAATGACAATTTGATGATCCAGCACTTCAGCTTTTGTAGGATATCGAAAATTCATTCCATCTCCAGTTAGTAAACAATACTGTTTAAATATTATTTTAAAAAAAAACATTTGAATATGACTTTCAAAATTGTTATTCAGTTTTTTTTTGTATATATTATTATATATATAACAAAATACCTTCTTTACAATATGTGGAACAGTTTGTACTAAACAATATAGCCAAAAAATTTAAATTAAAAAAAAGAAGGAATGTACGTAAGAAACATGAAATAGGCAGTTGTTGCAGTGAGTGTCTCACCTAAACGGTCAGCGTAATAAATTCGCAATGGTCGGGCGGATCTTGTTCCTTCCTCAAACCATTGATGAAGGTAATTAGTAATATATCTAAATAAATAAAAATGCAATAAAGTAAATAGCACAATGTTACTCTGGGAAGCTTTTGTATTTAAAAAGTGAACTTTCTTACAAATCAGCTGCAGAATTTGAATGAGTACAAATAAGAACGCGAGGTTTTGTTGACAAAGACGAATTATGTGAGATCAGTTTTTTTAAACATTGAGCAAGTGTGTACGTTTTGCCTGTTCCAAATGAACCTATCAAGAATTGTCGATTAAAATTAAGTATAGTACACATTGTGGGAAAACTAAATTGACCAAAAAGAATAAGAATTATATTTTAGTCGTAACATACCAATAACTAGTAAAGGAGGCATAGGTCTTTGACGTTCATTTGTAATGGCATTATAAGCTTCCATCTGTTTACCATTAAGCGTAAAGTCACCCTCGTAGAATAAACTACATTTAAAAAATTCAAATGACAGGTTACTATAAAATTAATTAGTAAGCTTCTAAATCATCAAATTATAAAACTAATCGAAAATTAAACATTTCATCCATTTCTCAAGTTCATCGTAGTTATTATTGCACTATATTAAGTGAAAATATGTATGAATATGTGTACATCTAATTATAATAAACATACCCAGATTGATTTCTGACAATATGAGAAAAGTCAACGGGTTGACAAAAATCCGGAAAGAGGATGTTTAATTGAGTATCAGTAACTACATTGTACAAAATCACAAATGACACAAGATTTAAACACAGATTTAAACATACACAAGCTTAAGGAATTTTTAAATTAACTTACTAGCTTCTAAAACAGCCCGCATTTCCTTAAAATTGCGATCATCCAATAAAAACTGAACTACAAAAGGCCTGAAAATGTAAACAGATAAATAATAATATCATGTAGAGTACTTGCTAACACCTCATTGGTACAAAAATGATAGCATAGAAACATGACAACTAACAAAAATCTTTAAGTGCATAAAAGTTGAGCTCATCTATTCCATATTCAAATAAGCATTTTCAATTAAGAAGATGCATTATATCCAACTACCTTCTTTATTTAGGTAATATGTAAAGAAATTAGGATACATTTCTCTTACCTACTTGTGCCGGAAACTAAATTAAGCTCTTTAACTACTTGTTGTCCAATGGATATGATGACACTAGATTTCATCTTGTCCGCTATTTTGCAAATGTAACCTTCAAACAAATAGTACTTGATAAACTTATTGCATTGCATCATATATACTGGATGATAAAAGTTGCATAAGATTATTAAAAGGCTACTTTAGGTCTCACTAAAAATTTGGAAAATAATTCTAGTACATACCACGAGGTTTGGCCACGACATTTTTAACTTCCAATAACAATACATTTTGACAATCACGAAGAATCAAGCGACCCAATTTTGTATCTAAAATAGAAAACAAGAGAATTTAAATTACACCAAAAAGATTTAAGGAAAAAACTCAACTCAACGTTGTTAACTTACCCTCTGATATTTCCCTATGAAGTACAAATCAAAAAAATACCCTCGTCATTAGTGAACGTGCTTATTTTTTATTTAATATTTTCTACTTCATAATTCCTTAACGTATTTTATCTTGCGACTACAGTATATATAATTGTACCTTGTTAAATTCAGCTTTGCATACAACTGACCCTGCCATGAACATTTTAGTAAGGATTCATAGTTTCGCTCAATCGTATAATTAGATGTTAATTCCAAATTGCCGGATATGTTGTACTTTGTTAATTCTTCTTGACGAGCTTTTTCTTCCATTTTCAGAAACCTCTCTACATTTATAAACAAAGAAAGTGTTTCAAAATCACTATAAAATATTCTATTGACAATTACTGTTGTATAAAATGTAAATGAAAATACCCATAGCGGAACTATAGTTATCCCTTCTGACTTCATCAGAGATTGGTAAGTGAGAATTAGTAGGTGTATCTGGAGTACAGTTTTGAAAAACAGAAGAAACATGAAGTCCTGCATCTCCATCTACCACTTCAAGATTGCCCATATTCATTTTCTGTGGATTTTGAATGATCTTAAGCTGAATATAAAAATCATAAAAAAATTCACCGTCATTTTTTAATAAGAAAGAAGGAAGAGTCTCGAATTTATTTTTTTTGAAGCCATAATTATGGTTATTATTCTATTAAATATGTATGAAATTTAAATATTTACTTGACGTTGTAGTGGCGTTCCGTCTTGATCCACGTCTTCCAAATTAAAAGAAATTGACGATTTAGCTTGTAATTCTACTGCAAGATGTTTCACCAATTTTGGATCGTATTTCATATCAAACCTGGTAAAAATAATTAAATAATAGTTCAGTATAAATGCATCTACTACCATGTGTCATAAACTGTGATTAATTACATTAATATTAATCTTACAATAATCATATTCTTACATGATAGTTTGTCGATAAGATCCGTACATTACAGCTCGAAAAGTTACTTCTAGTTTATAATAAAACCAATCTGGCCATCCTCCTAGCTATTAAATTACAGAAATAAAAATGTATGTAAAGCAATTAGAATTTAAATTCTAATCCTTGTTCTTAAATTAAAACTAATAATACTCGTACTTAAATTGAACATTGTATTTTTCAAAAGTTAAAAACTATGATTTTGTACAATTGGTGAGTGCATCTTACCTTTTCCAAAAAAATGTTATGAGGAACAAAGGTATTGCATACTTGAAGCTAAAAAGTTAATGAACCAACAGCGGTGATAATTAATCAAAATAATGTCAAATAAAAATGGTTAGACATTCTATAAAATGAAAGTACCTGAGCAACTTTGTTCACATCATGAAGTTCAAATAAGTCGAGATCAGTTCTAGAGGCCACAGAATAAAAACTTGCAGCACTAATCCAAAAACTACTGCGATGAACATCATGAAGCAAAGAGACGGTTCTGTATATTTAATAAAATCAAGCATATTATAATATGATTTACTGTAATGTTATGAATTGTACTCTACGTGATTATGTTAAATTAAATCGTGAACATTAATGAGCGGATTGTACTTTTTGAAAACGCAATAAACATGCAGTTACAGATACTGTGACTTCCACTTATCAACCTTCACCACTCTTTTTAATAATTGAACCTAACCTCACTGGTGATTTGGTAACAATCAACATGGACCAAGTGTGTGGTACACCTATTCCATACAAAAACATGATTAAAACATGTACGACTATCTCCTAAAGTGCATTTTTATAATAATATAGGTCATTTTATAATTTTTACCACGTTCATAGGTAACCCGTTTCATATCAGAGGTACATCTATAAAAGAAAACACAAAAGAATGAGTAATATTTATAAAGGATCCCTTCATTATCAATGATAAAATCGTTATTAATTTCAAATTAAAATAATAAATACAGTTTATTACTTAAATCTAACGCTTTGTATTTCATCAGCCAGTAACGTACGAATGTTACCTAGAAATGTAAGGGGAAAATAAATATTATTCACTAAACTTGTTAGACATTTTATACATGTATTGCACTAAATTCACTTTAGTAAATTGAATTATAAAATATTACAAAATTAGTGTGTGCAAATATGTGAGAATGTAGCAACCAGAAATTTAAAAAAAACCACTACTCATTTATTTTACTTTCAATTCAATTCAAAACACAATCGTGTAAAACTTTCAATCGTTGAATGTTACTGGATAAAGATGGACAAAATTTGATCAAGTAATATCACGCACATGTGTATATGCTTTAAATAAAATATAAGATGTAAAACTTAAGTAGGTAAAAAAATAAACTCTAAATAGACTACTACTAAGAAACGACAATAAAAATATACTGATTAATAAATAATAAAAGGTACAGTAGACTTACTAGTTTCATTTATTCTTTTGGTTATATCAATTAGGTACTGCAAGCTAGAATTAGGTCTAGTTAAGTGAGCCTGTGTAGACTCATTTCTAAGTTCCAGTCTAAGTTATCATTGACGAGTCCAAGATAAAGGTGAGACAAAGAATAAAATCAAACAAAAATATTCAATTTTTTAATTCATTAATATTCTCAACGTCGTTATAAATTAATCAATTGAAATACTGGTCATATTTTTTCAAAACAAACTGTTGCATTGTACCTTAGTTTCCATTCTGTTAGCTCTTCTGGACTATGGGCTCCTATACATTTATCACCGAAAATGCAAGAATCCGGTCCACCTCGAGAACACATGTAGAAAGTGGTTGCAAATCTAGGGGGAGGTCGATATCTATAAAAGTTGAATAGATTATTTTAAGGATGTTATCATTCGATCCGACTACAAATAATAAAATGTGCAATATGATTCATTTAATATTTGATGCGACGTACTTAAAATTTCCATTATTAGTCACGGATTTACGATAAATCCATTCTGAATACAGTCCAAGGGATTGTTCCACTATAGTGTATTGTTTATAATTCAAAATAAAAAAAATGAGGAACTCCCTTCATGGACTATAAAAATAATTTTAGCAGTAGTTTTATATTAAGTACTTACAGTTTTGAAACACATCGACCGGATTCATACCAGATCTAATAGCAGATAGACTGCGCTCTAATTTTTGCTTTGCTTCAATCATCAACACATCTATATTAAAGATTACATTAGTGTTCATACTTTTTTCAGTATTTATGAAGGAACATTAACTAGACTACGAAATTGAAAGAATATAATCATTGTGGAGAGTTGGAAAAAAAATCAGATATGTACTCAAATATTTAAAATAATATTATGTGACCACCAGGCACTTACATTCAGAAGTTCCAGCCCTTGGCAGTCTTTTCCAATGTTCTAGTACTTCATGAACTTCATCATACTATTTTTAAAAAAAACCAAACCATAGATGATTTACTCTTATGAACACAAAATATCTTTCAAAATGTTTGATTAGTCATAATATATACCTTTCCCATTCGACATAAGGCTGAGATAATACATTTAAATATCACAACACTAGGTCCTCGTTTTCCAATAGTCCGATAACCTATACGACATAACATTGCAAAATGTAATTTCTACTTTTTGGTACAAACATTCTCACTACATTAACCAATAAAAATAATAAAATAATATAAGAATATTTTACCATCTTCTAACACTTGGTCCCATTTTTTCAGCCTAAGTAAACAAATAGATTTCTTTTCCTAGGGTCGTACAAAAAAAACGTTTCATTATTATTTTAATAATGTTCATATTATGTAGCATGATTGATTGTATAAATATTATTAAATATTCCACATGGAGGGAAATTCTTCAAAAACAATAGGTATGTAAAATGTTTGTATTTGTCTGATGGAAAAAGATGATGATTATTTTCTAAAAATATTTTTAGGAGTACATATTCATACTATATGAATCATACATCGTTTGTTTACGATTTTACATACCTGAATTTGTATTTCAGTCTCAGGGGTAAACATTTTTCTACTAGCCTCCGTAGTTAAAGAAGCCAGTAAACTATTTAAGCGCTCCAACTAAATATTTTTGAAGTCACAGAAAAATTACAATTAAAATCCTCAAGAAATAAAAATAACTACAAAGTGTAAAAGTAGTGAAAAAAAGGTTGACCTCTTTCTCCAGAGCTAGTTTTTCTTTAAAATTTCCAGTCGCAACTCCTCCATTATTAACTTCCTGAGTAGTCGTCGTAGTCGTCATATTTTTATATATTTTATTTTCAAAATTTCAGTCCATAGACCAAAAAAAAGTAAATGAATATAATGAGTTCTGACAGAAATTTCAGCAAAAGAGATCAACAGAATGGCAAGCAACAGTAGGAGTGTAGACTAAGCTCACGGTACTCCAGTTCTAAGTTATAGCTCTATAGATTCCGACTAGTCAACAAAAACTACTGAAATAGAAGCAATATCTATTATTTCTTCCACTACTTTTATCTACCTGGACGTAATAACACAAAGTGGAAAAAATTGTTACCATCGTGGGCCAATAAGGAGTTTGAGCAAGTTATAAACTTGCACCAAAGTCGGATGAGTTCGCGGTCTTAGAGTTCAAAATATCAAAAAAAAAGCCAAAGAATTTTGAATTTATGGTAATTTTTTCGTTTTTTTGGTGAAAATTCCAACTATTTTTTGACAAAATGAACGACGTTCGGGACATTCTCGATGCGGACGGTTTTGGAGAAAAAAAGTTTGGCAACAATAAGGGAATTGTCAAAACGAAAAAGGTTTGTCTTTGTTTTCTAGAAAATTCAAATTTTATTTGTCTTTTTAATTTTAAAAATAATATTAATTAATCATTTATTAAATTATTATTCTTTTTTATTTGTAGGATGCAGCTGCTTTCAAAAGACCAGAAGGAATGCATCGGGAATTATATGCTTTATTATGTGCTGATGGTGGTCAGTTAACATTCAACATTTTTACCATTGTTTCTTTCTTAAAAGTGAATTTATTTAATTTAAATTTTTTTGTTTTTCTTTACAATAGGAATTTTTAGTGGAAATTTGCATTTAGCTCCATTATTACCGACAGGTAAGACTCTTTTAATACATGTACATAAGAAGAGGATTTATTTGACGTAGTTTACAAATATTATGGTTTCTCTATCATCAGACGCTGTTGGTGGGTACAAACAAAAAGCAAAATTAGGTGCAAAACATGCAAGACATTGGGAATGGACTCCATTTACTAATCCTGCAAGAAAAGATAATGCCGTATTTCATCATTGGAGAAGAACAACTGATGAGCCTAGGGAGTACCCGTTTGCTAAATTCAATAAAGTGATGATTATAATTTATAATCGGCTTCCAATTTACCCACAAGAATAGTTTCATTATGAAACTAAGTACTTAAATACTATGTGTTATCATTAAATTATTCTCTCTTTTTGTACATTCACAGGAAGTTCCTATTCCACAATATTCAGACTCCGAATACGTTAATTGCTTAGACCATAATGACTGGACAAAAGAACAGACTGATCATCTTTTTGACTTATGTCGTCGATTTGATCTGCGATTTCCAATTATTCAAGTAAGTCTATGTTTAAAATATTTATATTTGTATTTTATAATTTCATATCAAATATATATATTTTATTTCATTGTTTTCTATTTTTTTAAAGGATCGATGGAATAAAGAAAGCTTTGGTAACAAGTCTATTGAAGATCTAAAGGAACGGTACTACCAAGTATCAGGCATTATAGCTAAACGTCGATCTGATCCAACATTTCCAGAACCTAGAGTTTTTGTTTTTGACGCTGATAGTGAACGGAAACGTAAGGAACAACTAAATCGTTTGTGGAAACGAACTCCCGAGCAGGTACGCATTCAATTTTAATAAAGTATTCAGTATTCCTCAACAATTGTATAGTGTATACATTTATCTATATTCAATATACCTAGTATATTGTACCAATTTTATAATGTATTTTTTTAGATTGAAGAAGAAGAATTTCTTCGGGCTGAATTGAAGAAAATTGAAGCCAGGAAAAAGGAACGAGAGAAGAAAACACAGGACTTACAAAAACTCATTACAGCCGCTGATGCTGGTCAAGCCTCAGGTCCGATACCCGAAGGAAGTGCCAAGAAATCTGGAATTTCGGAAGCAAAGAAAGGCTTATCTGCTGCTAAAAAGAAGTCTGGCAAAGGTATTTCTAATATACATCTCAAGCTCATTGTACAGTTTCATACACCAAGTAATATTTCATTTTTAAAACGTTCATTATTGTTTATTAAATATAGTTCTGTTGAGTCGTAAAGATTCCATAAGTGGTACACAAGAGATATTTAGTGCTATTAAATGGCCGGACTTTAAATCCGCGGGTGTCTCTGTACGAAGTCAAAAGATGAAATTACCTACTTCCGTTGGACAGAAAAAAACCAAGGCTATTGAACAAATACTCAATCAACTAGGAATCGGTTCGTTATTTTTCTACTTGGCAAATAAAAATAAACAAGAGTAGTAGACAAAAATTACGAGTGACATTTGACATATTTGGTTCAAGTATAATAATTTTTTATATTTTTTGATTCATTTCAGAACATCTTCAAATTCCAACAGAGGAAACAGCTACTCAATTTAATGAATTGAGATCAGATATTGTTTTGCTCTACGAATTGAAATCGGCACTATCGGCATGTGACTTGGAAATTCAATCTTTAGCTAGTCAATATGAAGTTCTTAGTGGTGGACAACATCCAGTCTTAGAAACTTCTATGGGTAGTACAAACTCTAGCATGTCCATCTTGGACATTTCAACAGGTACACCTCAACACCAAGGTTTAAGTGGAGTCATTGAATTACCAACAATGCCTGCTGTAAGTCTAATTTTTTTCTCTTACAAATTCTATAATACATTGTCGTGGAGTCCATTTGTGGAAATTGTATTATTTCATTGCAATGTATAATGATTGTGATACAGAGAAAACGAAAGGCAGCCTTGGAGCAAAGTAATGTATTGAAGAAATTAAAATCAAAGGTAAGAAATCTTTTATTGCATTTTTCTTTCAAGAATGGAATAATGTGGAGGAGAAATAAGTTAGGTATACCGTAGCTGTTTTTGTGTGTACATTAATATTTTTACAATTCTTCTCTTGCCACAGAATCATCACGATTTGTTGATGTTGTAACTTTCTTGTCTATTCCAGGAATTGCAGCTCCATCAATAACTGCCTTTACAACCTCAAATATAGATTCAACCGAAGTATTAGCATCCCATGAGCGAACCACTTGACCTTCTTGATTAATCACATATTTTTGAAAATTCCATGTGGGAGCTTTTGATGTTGCTAAACAGAGAAAAAAAAAGAAAAACAAATGTGTGACTGTATAAGGTTTTAAATATCTGTGGTATATCTAGAGAGGTTTTTTTTTGTTTCATTTACAGTCTTATTACTCAAGTTTTCGTTAGACCACACGTTTTTATAAAATTTCATAAAGTAATTGTTTAATGTTTATGTTCACGGTAAATACAGTTAAGCAATAATAATTTTTAAACTTGTTAGTATTAATAAATTTAAGGCTCAAGTTCATGTTATTATATAGACGCAATATAATTTTTTTTTCAGTTTCATTTTATGTATTAATTACATTGCTCATGTTTTCTATTTCATAAAATTTACCTTTGTAATAAAAAAACATGGCAAATGAAATGCATTTATAAATGTTTTGTTTTTCAAAAAAAAATTATCCCATCCATTTAAAGTACTAACCAGCTAAGAATTTCCACTCAGGACTGGCTTCTGAACCAATAACATGTCTCTTGGCAAAGACAGGGAATTCGGCCTTAAAATGTCCTAAAAATAAAAATAAAATTATGAGACATTTTGTTTTGAACACAATAATTAACAATAGATAGTGGATGGCTTTTCCATCACATGCACATAATGAGTATAGAAATAACATTTCGTACAAAAAAGTAGTTGTCAAAAATTAATTAAATAGGTATAAAATTCATGTGATTGCCGTATTGACAGAATACATAAATGAAAGAAGTTTTGTAAAATGTGAAAAAAATGCCAAACGTCATTGACAATTGACATACCCCTCACGTATTCCTCAATCTCTTTGTCTTCCCATGGTTCTTGATCATCTAAAAATTAAAAATACAACATTTTCATGTCTATGAACATTTCTATTTTGTCATATTCGTTTAGAGGAGGTAGACAACATTAGTATGAAAAAGTTATTGAACTACATTTTTTAAAAAAAATACTCACTAAAGTCATTGGAGGGAAATGTTAGGACACTGAACTTGTCACCGTAGCTGAGAATATCATGCAGTCTTTTTAGTGCCTTAAAGTGAGCTTCTGTATGTCCACATTGTGAGGCTGTATTGACGACGAGACTCACCTGTCAACATACAATGGAATAAACATATTAAACCCTTTTTTTGTCTCCAACTTTTGTTTTTTATTGGTGTCCCTTCATAACATGTGAAAGTTTTCTATTTTTATGTTCTTTTTTTGTAGATGACAAAAAAATAAAAAAGGACTGTACACTTTGAGCCGGCATTGTTTGTGAAGAAGCAATAGCTCAGGTACATATTTAGACAGAAAAAGGGGAAAATAAAGCTTCCATGATAAGTATTACATAAAAAGGTAGGAGAAAAAAAGGACCATAAAACCCATACTGTACATGACAAACTTGGTACACATGATAATTAGGATAGAGGAACACAATATTATAGTTAAATGAAGGAAAATAATCATGTGTCTGTTAATATGATAATGGGTCCCTTGTCAGTCGGTATTTAGCAAATGGAATGCAAGGGAAAATGAAAGTTTTTTTCTTGGGTTGGGGAAGCCGTATTCACATAAAATTATTTAAATAGAGGTTGGATATTAGAGTAAAAACATAAATGTTTGACTAATGACTAGAATAAAATTGTATTATTAATGATGAGGTATTACCTCAGAGGTAAAAGTTGGGAGTACTTACCTTCCCTTTATAATTTGCCAAGTCAACATCATTCCCTTGTGTATCTTTAACTTTGAATGAATAGAAAGACTCTGTCTCACAGTTCACATTGACACTGGTTAAAAAGATAAGGGTGGTAATACAGAGGAATAGCATGACTATAAATTGTAAATCAAAAAAATGCTGACTCAAATATTTTTCAATATCAATGGACAATTTTTGAATCCCTTTTTTGATGGAAATAAAATTCAATATGGAATCGACCAAGTACCGGAGAATACAGCAAAAATCCTTTTTCTAAGACTAAGAGAGAGAGATGCGGCTTTTTTTTGTTATGTCAAAAAATCTTGTCCGTCCTTGACTAAGCAGCCTGCAGCTACTAAGATTGTGTGGTTGAACCACGGGTATATAAACTAAAGTGTATAACCATTTTTTATATATCGTTGGTTGAACTCAAACCAACTTCATTCACTAAAGCCCTCTTTACTTTATTCTTCTTAAATATTTTTGTGCTCTGAATTTCTTCCAAAAAGGTACTTTTGAATGACCTCAATTGACCGAAAAACCCGAGACCATTTTTCGCATATTTATTTTAGGACTGAATTTCTATAAATTGATTCATCTTTGTACATTAAATTTTCCTTATGCCAGACTTTTGAGTAATGTACTGTACCTTTATGAATAAAATAATGTTTTATTTGACAAAAGAAAAAATAGCTTTCTATTTTCGGTAATTTTTGGTTTGTAATTTCATTTGTTGTGGACACTGAACTAAGATTAAATTTAAGACTGAATTTTATAAATTCCGTACCATTTAGGACTAGATTTTTAAAATAAATTTTGAAAGCAAATCTATTGTCTATTTGATGGTTAATGTCAAAATTTTGAAGTTTTGAAAGGGTCAGATCCAAAACTTATGAGAAATTATAATAACGTTGGAATTAGTAATGCATTGCATGTCAATGGGTTTACTTCAACCAAGTTGAGAATCTTGACAGAGTCAAGGCTTCTTACCACAGTCCAAGAAGTGAGGAGAATGTTGATGTGCATAAAAGAAGAAGCAAGCAAATACATTTAAACTCGACTATGTATGTCTATTTAGTATACATATGCCTTTTTTTGTTGTTACTCTGCTTCAACTAAACTACTGCATCCATTGCATTTTATTTGGACGTTGCCAACCAGACTATGATGTATATTGTATATATACAGTAGAATATAATACGTGATGATGTATTCAACTCTTCTATAACCCTTCATCCGCATCTTCTCTCTCTCTCTCTCTCTCTCTCTCTCTGTCATACACATTTATATATTCTTGACTTTTATTCAACGGACGTTGTCTCTTTTCTAGAAAAGAGACGACGTCAACAAAAGAAAAAACTGAAGACTGACAAAAATTGGAGGATAAAAAATTGGCAGTGATTTTTCAAAAAAGACGCTACATGAGATACATTAGATGGCAGTCCCGGGGATTCTGAGGATCAGTGAGTGACTTTTGATAATTGAAACAATTGTTCACGATGAGATAAAAAAAATGCAAGCTCTTGTCTGATTGTCACAAAGACTCTCTCTCTCTTCCCCTACATGATTTACTTTACTAACGAGAGAAAGAGAGAGAAAAAAAAGGAAAATGAACTAATTAATGGTTCACTTCTGATTGAGATTGTTGCCAGGGGGGCTTCTTCGACTGTAGGAGTGAAATGAAGTTAACTGCAAGATGCATTTGCATGTGGAAGAGAAGACTCAGAGAGAGATGCAACGTGGACTACACTTAACTCACTTTAAATAAAAAGAATATATGGTAGAGATACAAAGGAATCAAAATTTAGCATCGTCATCATAATGAGGAATATGGTACAATTAGTACAATAACTCTATTCTCTATTCCTAATACGCATCATCTGTACAGGGGTCTGAGGTTAGTAGAAAATAATCAGCATCATAAAGGAGAGAGAAAAGGGTATAGCACAGATCTGTGAATACTCTTCTTTCTCATCTCTGAGGGTACAGAAAACAAAATTTAAAAGGAAATACCTATGACACTCATTCTTTGTCACTACAATTTGAATATTTTGAACTTGACAATAACAAATTATTAAAGGTAATAAGGAACAGGAAGGAAGGTCAAGAAGATAAGAACTCTTTTTTTTCATCTTTTTTTTTACGTCAGGGCCAGAAGGGATATTTTGTTGCATTTGATGACCTAGTTTAAGGGGGACTTGAAAATATGACTAAGAAAATTTTATAGTGAAAAGTAAATAAACATAAAAATAAAGATGGATATTATCATGTCAATAGTCATAACAAGAGACAAGGATTAGCATGTACATGTCAACGGGCCATCCACAAAATTGTTTTGTTAGTGATCTATGTCACATTTAAGTCTATGCATTTGTACAAATGTTTGAACATTTGTCTGTCACAAAAAATCTTTAGCTTTATTTCGCACCTTCATCTCTCTCTCTCTTTCTCTCTTTTTGTCCATCTTTATTTACATTTTTGACTCCATATATAGTTACAGTAATGTGTCTTAGTACTTTTTCTGCCTTTTGACAAAATTTTAAATAAATTTTCTACTAAAATATTGTAGAAAACAAAAAGATTAAATTTTTTTTAGTTGAAGAGATTCACTGGCTACGTACTGTCTAAGTAATTGAGTAATGTTGATGTGTTTAACCCTACAGATATTTGGTGGTATTAGTCTTAGTTAGCATAATAAATAAAAGTTTATAAAGAAAATTCTTGCGGGACTTGTTAGCCTTCAACTTTTCCCAAGGGTAAGTCCCCTTAGAAAATCCTGGAGAAATATACCCTACTTGATAAGTACAATAATATAAGACTAAACTCTAAGTTTATTATGGTGAGAGTACTAATACATAGACATTGTATTTTCTACTATTTGATTGTTGACAATGGAGAAACGGAAAAATGGGATTGAGAGGGTTCATTCTCAGATTAAGATATTCGCCAGCGGCCAAACTAAAGTTTTTGAATATTTATTCTGGGGCTGACTAAGGACTCTTCAAGTCACGATCAGTAATATCCCTCCTCCTAAAGTACATACACACACACACACTCTCACATTTTATAAAGTTGAGCCTACTGACCAAAAGAAGAAAAAACATTGGCCACTGTCTTTTTTGACTCCTTCGTGTCCACAATACACAAACTGAGAGAGAGAGAGAAGACGAATGACTCGGATGAATGAGATGAGGCTGACAAGTGTTGTGACTGAGTTTGAATAGGATGAACACGAAATGAATTTTATAGATTGATGAATATGTAAATTAATATCTATCATCACAACAAGAACAGCAACAAGAAAAAAAGAGGATGAAATACAAATCATACAATATAATTATAGGGGTTGACTAAATGTTTTAGATCTATATATTATTATTATTATGGGGATGGTAGTTAAATGATTAGTTATAAGTATAGACTAGGAATAACACAACAAGAAAAAAAGCACCTGCTGTCTCTCTTTCTCTGTCTCTATCTCTGAAGTCTACAAAAAGTGCTCCACAAGATGAAGACGAGAGAGAGAAGAGAAAAAAAACATTTTTACGATGATGAAGGATGAAGTTGGAGTGGAATGTGTTTTCGCTTGGCCATGAGAGATTAAGAAGCCCTTCTCACCTGCTGACCTACTTTAAGGGGACTAGAGAGAGAGAGAGAGAGAGAGAAGGCTAGAACAAGAACAAGTCAAAAGCATCCTAAAACTCTATTCTCAAACTTTATGTACCTCCAATTTCCAAGTCCAATGGCATGACCAGGTAAATAATAAAGTAAAGTACGAGCATGATAGTGGTTTAGTGTGGTCAAATTGTTGTGGAAAAAAAATAAAATAACACAAAAAAAACAGACAAATCATCTTTCCTCAAGTAGACGAGTATATGTAGGTACGCACATGTAAATAGTAGTTAGTATCCGTTGAAAAAAGTGAAAATAATATATTTATGGCCTATGGGGGAGAAAAATGGACAAAGGCGTCGTTCGTCCTCAGTAATATTTTATTTACTAAAATAAAATGTGAGAGACATCATGACCACAAGGACCAGAAAAAGGAGTAGTCTGAGTATTGTGTAGGTATATAAGTTGTACACATGTAATGTACAATAATAATAATATATACAATGGGAAGTTTATAGATTGATAGAAATTTGAGTATAAAGTTGTCTCTTCAATTGAATTTTTGGTGTTATGATCTGAGAGTTGGGACAAGAAGTATAGAAGTTGAGAGTATTAGTTATATGATGATCATCTGTAGACTATGGACGATGGGCCATAGTAAATATGAGGAGAGAGACGTTGAGAAAACCATTTAATGAGCAGAGAGAGAGAGAACTGACTGAGTGTAGAGAGAGAGGAAAGAAAAAGTAAAGAGTCTCTCTTCTTCTTAGTCAAAAACTACTAACTGTTGGTTATATAGTGAATCCACGGCAATCGCGGTTAGTAGACCAACAGAGTTGAACAGAGAGTCAACAGAAAGGAAGGTTCTACAATTTTTGTTTGCCAACATGACGTTCGTTCGTTTCAAGTGATTTATGAAAATTATATATTTTCATTTCCATTTTATTTTTCTGTCTCTCTCTCTCTCTTGTTTCAAAATCCCCCCAGTCATCGTGTCAAAATAATTAATTAAACAAAAAAAAAAAATTTGCCCCCGTGTGTGTGCCTGTGTTTTCTTGTGTGATTTCACTCGGTCAAAACGAAAAGAAAAAAAAATTGTGGACGAGTCCTCAGAGGCTCTCATAAAATGTTAAACTTGGAAATATTGTTGGGAAGACTCTCAGTTATTTTTCTCATCTTCTGTGCCTTTTCTTCATCTTCCTCTTTTGCCTACACATTTGATGGTAAGTCAATTAATATAACGATCAATATCAATCTATTTGTTTACCTTCAGACTCCATGAGACAAATGTAGAGGAGTGACAGAGACAGAGAGACCGGCTAAGAATTAAACAAGAGAGAGAGAGAGACATGTCGATGATAATCTTTAAATATTGTTTCTTTTTCTGTTTGATGACCATCTTGTCATGTCAAAATATTGTCAACTATAATATCCTTGCAATCTTCTCTTTATCAAAAAATTAATCTCTCTCTCTCTAAGTTCCTTAGAAATGACTATTACATTATTCCCTTGATTGAGTCTGGTGTGAATTTTAAGGGAGAAAAAGTTGATGATTGAATAAATTTTTTTCTAAATTCTTTTTGATTTGTTTTATCTTCAAATAATGTTGAACATGAGTGTGATGAGATGGTTTGGACAAGATTTTAAGATTGTGTGAATTATAGCGGATGATAGTAGGAATATTATTGATATAAAGTAATCTCTTTCTCTCTCTCTCTCTCATTGGTTCATTTTCATTTTTTTCTTTTGTATTTGGTGTCATTTCATTAAACTCTTTACTGTGCTTTTATGTTGAATTAATCATTTTTATTAGTCCTCTCTCTTGAGTGTCTCTTAAAATTTTATCACTTTAATAGTTTTCTTGTGCCTTCTTAGTCTTTGGTCAGATATCAAATGATGACAATAGAGTCAAGTGTCAAGTGTTGTAAAAGACTGAAACCCCAAATTTTATGCATGTATAAGTTAAGTACATACATATTGTTTTACCTGTGTTATATTTTACATGTGTTTAACTTCCCCCCCCCCTCTTTCTCCTCCGCTCATCTCTCTCATTTATTTACATTGTGAAGATCCATATTATTTATTTTTTTGCCAAACATTTTATTTACATGATGTAGTTAAACTGGTTAAAGGTTATTGCACGTTACAAAACTTATAATATATCTTTAACAAAAACTTTATATAGAGCTATCTCATTTTACTACGGTTACGGTGCACCCACTAAAAATCCCCTTCTCAGTCTAATTTTTCCATCTTTGTAGTTTTTATGTTAATTTTTTTCAGAATAATATTTTCTTGATCCTTTCCCTCCTTCCTAATTTCTAACTCTCTATAAATAAATACACAATTGTATGATGCCATCCTCTCTCTCTCTCTCTGTAGTAAAAACTTGACCTTTATTTACAAAGGGAATTATTTTTTTCCCCTAAAAATCCTAAAAATCTAGATTTTTATGACCATCATTTTCTACAAGGAAAAAAGTGAGGAGGGAAGGACAGTCAAAATAATACTACTTTATTGTAATACAATTTAAAAAGTATTTGAAGTTAATTATATATTATAGAAAAACTGCGGTCAAGTAGTAGGGTACACATGATGATCGGTTTGTAGAGTAATAGTGGATGCATTTTTTTTACAACAAAAACATTTTTCGGCTTACTCTCTTGCAATTGAGATTTTCCACATGTATCGTCTGTATAATGAGAGAGAGAGAGAGATGGAGGAGGGGGGGATATATTAGAGGTATACTAGTTAACTACTAGTTATCAGAGCGTGTAAACAATGTCTGTGTGTATGAGTGTTGGTAGTGGTGTTAGTTTAAAGTTGAAGTCATGTGTGTGGATTTCTATGCATTTTTACACTATATTTACTTCTGTCATTGCAGCTGCTTTAGTTAAATCCACATCACATCATGGGCCATTATGGATAGCCAGCCACACGGTTGAGCTTGAGGTTTCTCTTATTCTTATTTCTACGGCCGTGTCCTCCTCAAAATAAAAAAAATATTATACAAAAACCATATAGTCCCAAACTCATATATACTCGTATATAGGATAGGAAGATAAAGTCCTCTATATATATATTTAATTTTTTGAATTGTTCTTGTTTCTTTGGATTCTAAAAGTATTTCGATGAGATTCGTC
The DNA here is from genome assembly GCA_034700945.1 of Arrhopalites spinosus. Taxonomy (NCBI): domain Eukaryota; kingdom Metazoa; phylum Arthropoda; class Collembola; order Symphypleona; family Arrhopalitidae; genus Arrhopalites; species Arrhopalites spinosus. The sequence continues at coordinate 25,921 of JAQIVZ010001642.1, forward strand.
TTTGAGCGCTAAGTGGAGGAGACTCTCTTTATGAGGACTAGGAGGAATTTTTTAGAGTTGTGATTTTGAACTCATATTTATTATTATTATGATATATTGTGTATAGTTTATATTCTGTCTTTGTGTATGAGAGTTTATCTTGTGTTGTTTGAGGGCGTGAGCAAAGTTTGGGAAGGCTATATGGAGACAGACAGGTAGACTCATTGTCTTTGCGGGGTTTTCTCTTTTATTGTCTCTCTCTCTCTTTCCATTTTGTCATTTGCAATTCATACAGTTTATGAGCACTGAAGAGCAACATATTTTTTTGTGTGCTCTATACATGTCCACCTACACAGTTGTCATCGTCACCTCCATGAACACGATGAGATGGCTATAATTCAGAGATCTCACTCACAAGAGTCATGTCAAACCATAATAATGTCACTCACTACTTTGTCACTGTCCCCCCCTTCTCTCTCTCTCCCTCTCTCTCGTCTGAAAACTCTCTTCTCTCTCTCTCTCTTTGTAATTAGTTAAACAATCTGTTCATATTATATGATGAATTATTATGATCAAAGTAAACAATGAATTACATGCGGTAATTCCTAATTACTACAATTAGTGTAGTTCATTGTTACCATTTCATAAAATAAATGTTTTGTGTGTGTGTGTGTGTACTGTACTGTGTGTGATGAATTTAACATTTTCTAACATCAAAATTTCTAGATAGAGGATTCCACCATGTAACTCGTAATATAGGTATAATCAAATAATTTGTACTATGTAGTTGTAGTTTTCTTTTTTTTTATGTGTATATTTTACCTAAATGGTAAATTTAATTTTATTGTCAAAAGAATATTGCGTGTTTATTATATTCAACTGTATATATATATACATAATATGTAGTAGTGTGTATATAATTTACTATGAAAATAATAATAATTAATGGGAAAGCTAGAGGGATTAAATAATTAGTTTGTATGGGTCATGTACATCTTATGCACATTGATTAATAATATCATTATTTTGAGACAAAGTTTGTCACAAAAACTTTGTGTGTACACACACGCTTTTTAAAAAACTAATTGAATTTTTTTTAAAATTAAATTTGGGGATTCATTTTAATTTTTGTATGATATTATTTATATTTACAGGCTCTTACAAAATAAGTCCAAAACCATGCACGGTGGACACAAGAGTGGGTACGTGCATGTTTGTTTGGGAGTGTCTCAAGACAGAAGGAAAACATTTTGGTCTCTGTATTGATGGATTTATGTTTGGTACACATTTTTGTTTTTTTCCAACAAATACTTTAATAGAAAAATAATTAATGAGATTCATTTCATGTACATTCTACAGACAAGAAAATTAAATATTAAGAAAGGTAAATTTATAGTATTGAAATAAATGTTTTTAAATAGGATCATGCTGTGGACATAATACATCGTCAAATTTAGTATTAGATCATAATTCCATTACACCTGCAATCACTACCAGTACGAATACACCCACAACAAATTTACCAGAAGAGACTGTAATTTTCTCTACAAATAAAATCACAAGTACAACAACCACCACCACAGAGACACCGTCCAGAAGAACAACAACAAGAAAGTCATGGACAACAACATGGAGACCCACAGCTAGTGCCTTATTCTCAACCTCTTCATCATTCTCATCCTCCTCTCCATCCTCCTCATCCTCTTCTTCTTTGGCAGCCTCATCAACAATTTCCGAATTGCAACTTCCGTTTGTGACAGTGAATGGAAGTAGTCTTCCAGAAGAGTACACGATTTTATCCTCCTCAACATTGTCTTCATTACCAAGTAGTAGTAGTAGTAGTCTGAGTCATAGTGGGGGTATTGGTAGCAATTCTAAGCCAAGTGGCAGTGGTTCTTCTTCTTCTACAAACATGAATTCAAGTTTTTCTCCGTACAGTTCTTTGACATCCACGACAATATCATCTTCTAGCTCAACAGCTCCAAGTACAACTAGTAAACCCACATTGTCAATGATGACGACCGTTCAGCCCACCACTACCAATACAAATACAGATACACAACAACATCATCATCATATTTTTAAAACGACTCAGAGGCCTACCACAATATTTATTGACCCAATGTCCACTACTACCCCACAACCCAATATTAGCCTTGATAGGTAACTTTACAACAATTTAGCGCTCAAGTTTTTTTCATTATTATTTGTATGTATGACATAAAAAAATTACTAATTTTATTTATTGATAGAAATTACGGATGCGGTGTCTCACCCATTTATCCCCAGATGAGAATTGTTGGTGGTAAAGATGGTACGTATTTTTCATTTATTTTTATTACCCCTTAACTCATTACCGTTAAAATTCATCCTATATATAGTTAATTTTCTTTACTCAACAATTAGTCTTATTTCACACTTATCTCTAATAATGTAACTCATAATTTTTAAATGAGACAAGACGATTCTCTTTTTTTTGACTCAAGTACAAAAGTACTAAGACAATACAAAGTAAATGTTAATATTTATACAATATGGGATGATGAGAGAGGTGCATAAGATGATGATGCAAAAAAAATTGGAAATTCAAGTTTATAAAGTTGGCCTCATCCGCAAGCAGTCTCAAAAAGTATTATCTTTCGTGTGATACCTGTAATTGTACAATAGGTACATGGTTTGTGTAGCCCCAAATATTGACGAGTAAAAAAAAGAAGTATAATTTTACTTTTTAAAGGAAAAAAAGAAGAAGAGAAATTTTTTTTAAGAAAAATTAGGGATTGTATCAGTTTTGATAAATTTGTGTCATCACTAGTTAATATATATATATATATTATAATATATATAAATAATATTTCATTCATGTCCCGTTATCAAAATAGCAAGGACGCGACGACAAACATGAGGATGACAATGACGATGTAAAATATTATATATATAAGTATAAGTATGTATTTTTTTGACTATAAGGAGACACACAGGGAAAAAACAGAGAGAGGAGAGGTTGAGGAAACAATTCAAGTAAAATGCCTGACAAGGTACTTTAGTTAACTACCTTGTCTCTTTTTGCAAACGGAATATGGTACGCAGTCTTTTAATGTCGTGTTATTGTTCCTGTATATATATATATATATATATATATATATATATACAGCATTTTATTTTTAAAAGAGAGAGAGGGTACAAAAAACTATGTGAAAGTCATTATAGCGTAGAAAGAATTACTTACAACGATGCGATTAGTTAGTTACTACTTGGCATTCTAACTTACTTACACGGGTGGATTGTTTAAAAAAATGCATGGCTAATTAAGCGTAAATAGTGCAAGTTGAACTTGAAAGCATATTTCATTTTTTTACAGACAAATTTGTACTATGACTATTGTAGGTATACATATTATATAGTACATGTTATATACAGTGAGAATATTTTACTGGTATATTGCAATGAACGGGGACAAAAATTTCCCCAACTTTGTCATGTTAAAAAATTAAAAAGCAGGTAATTTTTTGTCCGCGGTTGTACAGTGTGGGGTGGAGAACTATGATAAAATTGCACCCTTTTTATGCCTTGAGTGACCTGCTTGTGTAAATAAAT
>JAQIVZ010001643.1:0-29469 GCA_034700945.1 Arrhopalites spinosus
AAAACTTCAAATTTTTTATGTAGACCTCTAACAAGTTCTAGTATAACATACTAAAATATCTTGGTGATCGGTTTACATGGAACCGAGATAAAAAATCATAATCAGTACTTCTTAATCTCCCCTCGTATATAGACTATGCACACACATAAAATAAAATTGACAATGATTTCTAATCGTGCAATGCATGGGAGGCCGACACATATTATTTTTATTCCCTTTGACACTTGTCATACTTTGAAACTTCAAACTCCAAAAACTACTTTATTAAATACATTGTTGCAAAAATATTTCTTTTTTTTGCACTGTATTTGCTCACTCCAAACATTGTATAAAAGAGAAAGAGAAATAATATGAATTAATATCAAAAAATACTCAAATGTCCATTGCTCTGTAATAAAAATTTTACAAGGGCTTTTCCATTTCAATTTTATTATCTACAACTTTTCATCCATTTCTATTTGTATTTTGCCATGTGGCTTCAATTCAGTCTCTCTCTCTCCCGTTGTGTGTCAGTTAACTACGGGCAGTAGAGAATCGTCAACATCCCCCCGAGTTTTCTCTGTTTTTTACGTCCAATTTTTTTTCACCCCTGAACTCTTGTGTGTAACTGTTCAAATTTTAACACTACAAAAAAAATTTACGAGTGACAACTACACACAACTATGATTGTGAAGGAGAGGGGGGGAGAAAAACATTTAAAATGAATCACATTTCGGAGCATTCGGTTTTATTTTTACAAGACACTCTCACAGTTTACAATCCTTGTTTGTAGTTTGCAATATTTATTTCCTTTGACATTTTCCTTTTTGTCAAAAGTGTTCATCTTGACAGGAGCGGTAGAGACTCAAAGGGGTGACAGTTTATGTGTTATTTTTTTCAAATTATCTTTATGAGTTTTTACATGTATTGAATTTTTTCACTCTCCATTTTTATTCTGTCATCATAAATGTTACAGAATGAGAATAGTTTTTTCTGAGAGCACACACACATAAGTCATAAAAAATAAAGTGCAGTGAAAAAACCCAGTAACTCTTATATGGTGAGCTATGATTTAATTGTTTTTTAAATAATAGTCTATCATTAATTTAGAATTATGGAGCAAATATTTTAAAGTGTAGAAATTTTGCGTGTTTTTTTTCTCTCTGTTGGCTCATTGTGTAGATAATGTCAATGTTGAACAAGGAAAATACATAATTTAATGAATCCTAATAATTTTCTAATTGTTGTTATTTTATCATTAATTAGTACACCACATATAATTCTATGCAATTGTATAAAATGATTCAAAGAAATCTGGTAATTCAACTTGTGAAAAAGAAGAGAGAGAGATGGAAAAAAAGTGAATCATTGTTTTTATTTTACCTTTTTTTACATTTAATTCATAATTTGATTTCTGAGGCGTTGAATTGCCGTCACATTTATTATTTTTCATTTATCTCCAATGATAATTAATTGAGCGTGCCACATGCTAGTCAAGTCGCATCATATACACGTTAATACTTATTGTTGTTGTTTAGAACGTTTCATAATTTTTTTAAAATGTTTTTTTTTTATTCTTGTTCTTGTTCTAGTCTTTCACAATCCCCCACTATATTTAATATTTATGACTTAATGGCTTTTCATTAAATAAAAATTAGAGCTGACTTGTACAATGTATGACAACAGCTACTTGACTTTCCGTTTATATAATTTTTTAAAGGTTCCACCTTAAATAATACAGGTGTACAAAAAATTAGTCATAAATGTCATTTTTATTAGAAAAAAACTGAAATTTTTTTATCATGTCACCTCGTTAATTATAATTTTTAATTTTAAGCACAATAAATCGTAAAATATAACTACAATAATATTACTTACTACTAATTCTTTTCAAATTTCCCAAAATATTTAATTTTGATTTGCTTTGCCCAACTTTTTGGCTCAGTTTCTTTGGTTTTATCTGTACAAGTAAACTGAAATTAATTTTATGAGGTGGTTTAACTCAAAAGAATTTAAAAAGAAACAATTATTTTATTTTTATTTGGTAACTCATTCTTTGAAAAACTCTATAACCAATTTACTGTCCATATATACGTACGAGTATCTGTAAAAAAACAAAGCATATCTGTACAGATGAAAGAACCAGAGGCGTTGGGATATGTAATCTTGTGACACGTATTTTTCTAAGTCTTAAAAGAATTCCGGCAGTAAAGTATGTCTAAGATAGATGAAGGTCTAATTGTATATTCTGATATAGCTCTCTCTCACTTGAGCGTTAAATTGCAAACCAAATAAATTCTACCTTATTGTTCTTTGACTCTTGAACAGAGTTGCATAGTCCATGGTTTAACTTGAAGGGGTTTTAAGAAAGAAACTGTACAGTAAAAATTTCTTGTGGGTCTTGTGTGTGTGAGGAAGAGAAATGCAATTTGAAAAGACTCTCAAAATTAGTACCAGGGGAGCTCCCCTTTTATTTTGTTCCGACGTTAACTTTTGCTGCACTCTAATAAAATACAATACACAAACTCCTTCAGTCAAAAAAAAATCCTCTAATCTGTCTTGACATTAGTAGGCTACAGCCGTCACACACAAAGGATTTATTATACACACAGTCTTTTCTTGCATTGTCTACACTCCACCTTAACGTGTGCCATGTATTTTTTGTACGAGTGTGTGTGTGCTATTAATTCGGAAATATTTTATGTGGAAATATGAATGACAATATCCTCACAAGACACAAGAGACAGAGAGTCCCTGTATACCTGTATCTGTAACGTCCACATAATTAGAAATGATAAAGAGACACTTGAATTGTGTTTTTGTTATGAAATTAAACAAACATTTTACTAATTGTACAATTGTGTGTATGTTTTTTTTAGTCAACTTAAAACTAATATCCGCTTTAAATTCCCCTTCTCTCTCTCTCTCTGAATAACAAGACTGATGAATTGAATTTTTTCACAAAAAAAGCCACATGAGAGAGGGAGATGTTGCAAGGTGTCCACTGTGTTGATTCTTGTGTCAAGAAAAAGACAAAGACAGTGATCTTGTTTTCTGTGAATTGTCACAGTCCATGTGGATAATGTAAGACAGTTCATTTTGCTTTAACTTCATATCGGCGGGGGGATTGAGATGAAGGTAGAATGTTAGTCAAATTGAGATCAGTCATTTGTTGGGAGACTTGAGGGTGTCCAAAGTCACCGTGGGGTATTGACAAGTTTTAGAATGGTTGTGGTTTTTATTTTGTTATATGTATATCCTCAACATCCGCCATGAATTATGGTTGTAAGTTATGTACTTGATTATTACAAAATAAAAAAACATTTGGATTTTACAAGAGCCATATTTTATTTGTCTGAAATTCCTCTGCCTCTCTCTCTCTCTCTTTGCAGATCTGCGAATATTGAATTACTGTTTCAGTTTAAAACTCAGCTGGACATATTTTAAATCTTTTTTTCTTCTTTTACTGACATGTGCAACATTTTACAAAGATGTCAAATGTTGAAAGAAATTTGTAGATCTCCTCTCTCTCTCTCTTTTCTTTTTTCATAATATTTACAATACTTGACATGGAATTTTACATAAGGTCAAAAGGCCTCATGTCATCCTCCCCGTTCTTCCTGTTTTGTTGTTTTTTTCTTCAGTTATTTCATCACATTTAATTTTTTTTGTAAGAGCCAATAGCCAATAGCTATCAAACTCCTACCTTTCAACTGATTTGTAATTAATTCAAAAAGTGGTAACGATTAATAGAGATCAAGTCGCCAAAGGGGCTCAAACACTTTCATTGCAAAAATTAATTGTTTCAATACATAAAAGTCAAAGAAAAAAAACTAAATGCGTGTGCTTCAATTGAAATCACGCAATTGAAACTTTGTTATTAAAACTAAAAGACTTTGACTCTTTTTTCTTGTAATTATTTTTGATTTATAATTTTTTAATCATATAGTTTACTCTTTAATAAATTTTATTAGAAAAAAGAGATTGTGTGTGTATACATTCAATTTCAAAATTATTGACAATATCAATTAACTACCTTGTTGTACTGTAGTCTGTAGTAGTACAGGTAGGAGAAATTTTTACAAGCAAAATGAAATTAAAAGTGACTTTGAGAGAGAGAGAGAGAGAGAGAGAGAGAGAGAAAATACATAGAAAATATTGTTTCTTTTTTGTCTTGTTATTCTCATTGAGCGTATAATTCCTTGAATTTATTGTTACATGCATCTGTAGAAGTACAGTGTACGACCACAAGAATTTTATAAGTTTCTTAATTACTTTTCAAATGCCGGTCACAGAAGCGTAAAAAAGGAGAAGGGGGGAGGTAATGAGCCAAGCTTAACTAGTTTAAATGAAGATTACGTTAAAAAATTCTTCTTATGTATATGACATATTAAAATATGCAGTTAATTTGCAACGTAAACGTACATTTTGAGAATAAAACAATTTTTTATTTATTTGTTAGATAGACAACAGGACATAAAAATTTGTAGAGTAATTAGCAATGGATAAATGAAGAAATTGACTAGATATCTGTATGTACAAGAGTGAATAAAAATTTATCTATGAATAATTGTAATGATTTGAATGATTGTAAAAAAGGAAGAAATTCAGGTGTCTCTTAATTGCTCTAGTGTTATAAAAGGGTCGTAAAGAGTTTGGAGCACGTAAGATTATTTTGTTTTTTTTAATTGTCTTATGTTACAACTTGACAAGCGTACTACAATTGCTCACTCGTCTGTAGTCTGTTTGGTTGAATAACATTAAATTGAATTTAAATTCGATTTACAATCTACAGTACAAATTTCAATTATAATTTAACTTTTCATATGTAGATTTCATCTCTCTCTTTACGGAATTTTCTGTAGTTTGTATAATTTGTATACAAACTAGTAGCTAACTCTTCAATTTTAATTCTCTTTTGAAATGTTTATTGTACTAATACCGCCTTTGTCTGATTTAAATTGTTGGATTTAAATTGTTTAAGATGGAAACAAGATTCTTTTGCGTGCAAGGAAGAAGATTAGCTCATGTTTTTTTACAATACTTTACTTGTATCAGTTGTAATATATCATTTAGAGAAATATTTCTTAGTTCAAAATGTCAGCGACTCTCAAGTTTAATTTTTGAGAGTAATAAAATATTGAAAAAAAATTAAACTAAGGAACATGTCAATTTGTTTATTGTCTAAGGGGTCTAGGGGTTGCCATATTTGCTGTGTAGCTGTCTGTCATATATTTTGATATTTAAACCTCTGTGTTGTAATTGACAATGTTTGAGCTTTATTTTAGCACATTTTTATTTTGGCATTGCCATGCATGGCAGAAGATTCACATGTGAGTTGAGAGTCAACGTTAAAACATTAACCTTTTTTGAATTATGCAAGTATCACAAAGGCACAACGTACAAGAATTTTTTACACACAGATTTTAAACAAGGACACAATTAGCACAAACGTCAATGGCAAAACAAAAGGTCATACACACATAAAAGACAATTTGGATGAACTTGTCATGTTTTTTTTGTCTTCCCCGTCATAAGATTTTTGTCAATAACAAAAAACGACGGAGGTTTTTGACTTTTCTGTAAATTGACGATTCACATGAACATGAAATGTGCGTGTACTGAAATAAATACGCACCTTTAATTTTTAGTGTAGAAAAAAGTCAGAGCTGTTAGTACATGACATGATACAGTCAAATAATTAAATGTGCAAGAGTAGAAATAAATGAAAACAATTTTTGAGAGAGGGTCAGTCAACAAACAGTTAGGTGAAGCTGAAGCTATTGATCGTATGTCGTGATATAGTAATTTTCTATGTAATGTTATTCCATGTATAAAACTTTTTTGGGGGTTTCTTTTTGGTTTCAAACTATGAAGCGTGTAAACTTCAACTCCCACGCCATTTTAACCTTAAAAAAATAATACCTTAAATTGAGTTGTTAAACTTTGTTGATTTCTTTTATATAAAAAAAAGAATATCACATTTATACTCTTAGGGTGCAAATATTTCTTGCATGCGAATTTCCACGTGTTTGAATTTAAATTAAAGACACATTGAATTTCTTAATTGAAAACAGAGTCAAGTTTGGGTTAAGGTTCTTACTCTTCAGTTCTTCAATTTTGATAATGACAGACTACACTTTACAGACTACACTTTACAGACACTACGTGTACATATAATTGTCTTGAAAGCCAATTGTAATTTAATTACTCAACACTTTTTTTGTCTCCTTCCAATCACATCACCCACGTCCCACGTCCATTAAAGTGGTGGTGGTTACTAGTCTCGTCGGCACCAAGAGCAAAGTACAGGAGTTAACAATTAACGGTAAAATTACAAACTATGGATTGACTACCTAAGTCAATTTGACTTGTACTTTTAAAATCCCAGTTAGTTAAAACTTAAAAGCTTATTTCATTTTTCAATAAAGGAGTAAAAGTAAATTCTAGGATTTTTGCAGAAAAAATTAGAAATTTTAACCTCAAAAACAAATGACATAAATAGACAAAAAAATTTTTATTATAACACGTGAATAATTAGGATAGACTACTAATTAGTTAAAAATTAATATTCAATAGAGCTTCTGTTCATCCTCTTTCATTTTCATATCCATGTCAGCAGTTTCAAATTTTATTTTAATTTTTACAATATTTAATAATTTAATACACTGATACCGGTAGTTTTAGTATCTGAGTAAAATTCAAGAAGAATTGTCTGTATTCTGTATAATACTTAATTACAGTATAAATTTTTTTTTGTGTTTATTAATTAACCAAAAAGTAATAAGGAATAGTGTGTTACACTGTATTTAAAATTCTCTACAAGATTTAATAATAAGGTTGAGCATGAGAGAGAAACGTGACTATTAATTAACACTTTGTTGAGCTACTTTGATTATTTCTTGTGAAAAAAAAATCTATTACAATCCAAGTAAACTCAAAATTAAAGTTTCTCTCACTAATTCTAATTCCTAATTATTGTTCACAATCCCAAGTTGTGAAAATTTATTACGCATAAAATTTAAGGGAAGAATTCAAATTTAAAAATTGAAACTAATTAGTTTAGAATTATCTAGTTTAATTGTATTACAAAAAAGTGAGAGAGGATACTAGTACGTAGAAATTCTTTTTTTAAATTTAAAAATTATGTGCAATTGTAATATTGTAAGATTTCTTGTTATAAAAAAAGGAGGAAGAGTTCTAGAATGACTGGGCAAGTTGGATGAGTTTGTAATAGTTATGTGAATGAGTAAAGTGTTGATTTTTGATTACACGATGCTGATGTATAAATTTTGATCATCTTGAAGTGGCTAACTCTCTTCTCCTTTATAATAATAAGGTACAGTATACAACACATGCAAACCAAATGGACGGTGACCTCTTTAACTAGATTATAGAGAGAGAAAAAATTTCCTTGTGTACATACAACTTTACAATCGTTGTAAAAGGCAAAGAACAAGAATACGACCACGTTTTGAAAATAATATAAAACATTTTGTGTACTACACACACACAGAGAGAGAGAGAGAGAGAGAGAGAGAGACCCGAATTGATTTACATGTAGAGAAAGGGAAAGAATTTTAAAAGATGCAAAATTTCTATGGAATAAAAAATGTACAGGAGCAGATTAAAGAAGAAGAAGAAAACTGGATTTCCTATTGAATTGATGGAATAATGATCAAGTTCCTCAACAATTCAGGTGTAATACTTCACCATGAGCGTGTATAATTTGACTTGACATCCCCATGCCTTGTACATTGGCACACACACACCTTTTTTACTAAATTTTGAACCTTTGTTGCACTTTTTTCACCTCTGGCTCTCACACTCTTTCTGTGCGGTATTGCTCTAAGGTTCCGCACGGCCTGGTCTTCATCATTTTCCTTTATTATGGACACGGGAGGGTAAATGGCAATAAAATAAGATAAAAGCTGTACATGTACACTGTACCATAGAAAAGACATTGACATGATGGGGGGGGGAAATCAATACCTGTCTGGCCACATTATTCTTCCTCTATTAGGAACTTTAAATTAAATGTAGATTACACGATTCTTCAATCACAAATAATGCAGTCAGCCACCCATAACCAAAAAAATCATTTTTTCCCCTCTTTTTACAAGCTATACTCGTTTTAAACATGGAGATTAAATTAGTCATTAAATTTACACGTAGAGGTATTTCATAGAACCATAGCCAAAAAAAAATATTTTGTGCAGGTAAATCAATATCTTTTGTGAATTTGCATTCAATTTTGTGACTTGTCTGTCACATCCATGTACATGTACATGGATTTACCTTTATATGGAAATTGAGTCAATTGTACATTGAGAACATTAACATGACTACGACTGTATCTGATTAAATACGAATTAGGCAATTATAGTGTTACATTATAAAGAGCTAACCTCCTTTTAATGATTTTTCGTGTTTTTTTTGTGTGTAGTCGTTCTAGTTGAATGAATGATGGAATTTGAGAGTGTTGAATTAATTCGTTCATCATTAATTATGTTTTGATGAAGATTAAATTTTAAGTGGGGATTAAAAATAGAGACAATATAATTATCTATCAATGAAATGTGTTACATAAAAAAGTGCAAACAAATTGTGGCTCATTATCTTATGCCTTGGAGGCTTAGGCTCGTTATTATTTAGTTATTTAATTACTCGTGTTCAATTTTATATCTTGAAAACCACAACAAATTCTTTCATACAATTTTTTTGATGTTAAAGAGACATGGCTAAATGTAAAATTATGTATTGGTTAGTTTATAAAGAAGTTATGTATAGTATTTCTTATGGCGTCATACAGATAATCAAAGTTGACACATTTATTGGTCACTAACATCATTTTTTTGCACAGATTGTACGAGTACATTATAGCTCCACGCGTCATTGATTGTCATTTTAACTTTTTAAAAAAAGTTTTGGTAATATTGGTTGTGACAGCATGGTTGAGACGAGTAGAAAAGTTGAGGGACAAATAAAGTCATTTAAAATATCTAATATAGGTAATATTTACTATTTAGTTTGATTTTTTTGCAATGTTCTTTGTTGATACTTTTTTTCTTTGCGAATTTAACAGAAAGCCGGTGGACATAAAATCATTACGTGTTGGTGTAATGATGGTCAGTTTGTGTTGATTGGTTTTGAGTGGTTTTTTTTCACAAGATTACAAATCATTGAATATTAGTTTCTATAATATAAAATTTCAGATAATTTGTTTTTTAAAAAACTTTCACCTCTTGTAAACTTGAGAGGAACGTTAATTCTATAATTTTTACAAATATTTACAATGTTGTGAATCATTAACACGTTTTTTTCTCTTTCATTGTCATTTCATGTAGAAGAAACTCCATTTTTCTTTCATTTAAAAGAAATTGGCTTCCCCTCTACATTATTGTCCATCATTGACATGACCATTTTTACAAAAATGACACCTCTGTCACCTCTTTTACAGAGGCATTAAAATTGGAAAAAACATGTGTAAAAACTTAATGAGAGTAAAAACTTAACTATGGTTACTTCCTCATCCTCATTGTAGTCTTCATAGGAGTCGGAGTCGACAAAATATTAACTAGCGTGTAATTTAGAATTTTACGTAACAATAATAATAATTGTTATTATGCTCCATAATTAACACGATTAAAACGAGTCACTGACAAGTTGAGGAGAAGATGGGAGTACGAAAAAAGAGATATATAATTTGAGGAATTAAAAAAATTATATAATTAAAAAAACATATACTTGTATAAATTATTACGTCAAACAAGTTCATGAATTGTTTGTACAACTGTTGTTATAATAATAATTTGTAAAAAAATGGAGGAGACGGTAGAAACATTTGAGTAAACAAAATTTAATAGTCAATGATTCGATGCCAATTTACGTGCACACACAAATGTTCTCTTAAATGAATTTCCTATTTCAGTTCCTTTTTCATATCTAGAATATTCTAGTACAGCTGCTGCTCTTGTGTCAACAAAGGAAGAGAATCATTTTTCATAATAATTATGGATGAGAATATTTGTCAATTTTAAAATGATTTATACGTTTTTAATGAAACATATTTATAATTTAATGTACACCTTTTGATCACGTTAGAGAAATATTTTTTTTTTGCAAAAAAAATAAAGAGTCAAGTGAGAACATGTACAGTGCATTTTTTGACAAGACTTTGTGAGTTATGAGTACCATTTGTTTGGAGATAATGCAAGTAGAGAGAGAGAGAGGTGTATTTATATTTAAGTATAATGAACATAAATATAAAATAACAAGAAAATGAGTAAATAATAGAGTATCTTTCTTTACACACATACGTGCATTATGTTTTATAATATAATTTCACACATACACATTTTAGTTAAATTATTTAGCACGACAAAGTATTCACTATTTGGTCTTGCGCGTCCACGAAATATTTTTTTTAACAAAAAAAAATAATTCAGTATTATCATCAAAGTGGCAAAAGAGGATTCTCCTTTTTTTGATTACAGTCCCGAAAGACTTTCATTATCTACAGACGAGAGAGAGAGAATATTACGAAACTGGGAAGAATGCGTGAGTATGACTACACACACAGAAGGAAGACAATGTTTTAAAAAAAAGTTTATTTATTTAAAGTTTTTCTGGGGGAAGAAAAACATGATGATAAAACTTTTTTTTTTTGGTGAGACGACACGACTTATTTACATCACGTAAAATAATAAGTATCACCATACACAAAAACCATCATTAAAGTTAGGCTTTGCATTACACAAAAGGATAATGACATGAGTATGAAATGTGTAAAATCTTTTTTCAAGTAAAATTTAGTTGTCTCATACATGATTCAAAATTTCATCAAAAAAACTTGTTGAATCTTAAACAAAAAATTAAATTTTCATATACTTGCAAACTTTGTCAAACTATCTTCTTTTTGTGGAATATTGGGAATTTAAAAGATTCATAAAATAATTGTCATTTTACAAGTTGAGCTTCTTTTTTTAAAAAAGAAAAAAAAACTAAAATGGAGAGACAGAGAATCCGTGTGAAGTAGTTGGTCATAAATGTTTGAGTCGTATGATGTCATTTATTTTATGACTTGTAAAAATTCCTGGGTTATTCAAAACGATGTATGAACATATGTAAGGCACATTTTTTTAGTCGTAAATTTTTTTTAACAATATAAAAAAAGAGAATGATGAACATTAGCAAACAAAACATTTCTTTTTTCCTCTTTTTTTTCTTCTTCTTCCACTCTCCTGGTTTAATGTACTCAATTACAAGGTCGGAATTAACAAAGGGAAAGATGTGGACGTGAGGTTCAAGTAAGAAACGGAGAATTATTTGAGTGGAATAAAAAAATCTTTCCTCATTTCAATCATTTAGTCTTGTCATTTATCATCATCATCAACAGGGGGTTTTAAAGTAAGAGCACAGGCTTGTTGGACTGTAATGTAATCTCAAGATTGTAGTAAACAAGACTAAGTAAGAATTTTACAATATTTTTGCCTATTTAAATATTTAAATTTTTGCCAAAACTTTTGTGTCCTCTCTGTGAAACTTATACACGTGAAACACAGACAAATTAAGTTGTGAGAATGTAGAAT
This sequence comes from Arrhopalites spinosus, assembly GCA_034700945.1. Lineage (NCBI taxonomy): Eukaryota > Metazoa > Arthropoda > Collembola > Symphypleona > Arrhopalitidae > Arrhopalites > Arrhopalites spinosus. Next base: position 11,571 of record JAQIVZ010001643.1, read on the forward strand.
ATAAAATTTTTGTTTAATTTAAATTAAATTCTTAAAATGTTACAACTTACAAGTGTACAACATGAGAATTTTGTTTTTGCCATAAAGTTCCCAAATATTTTCACTTGAGTGTCTTTCACTTGTTCACGTATTATATTAATACAGGGGTTAGGTATTATCCCTGAAAATGAAGACAAAAAATTGAGGATGACGGATGAGAGTTGAATGAATCGCAAAAATTTTTGTCTGCCGGTCTCTTTTGAACAGTTTAACAACTTGATCTTGAAGATGAAGTTAACATGGTAATTTTTTTCTAATGAAAAGATAACAGAATAAATCAAAACTAGTGACTAGTGAGTACATTACAAGTAAAACTATATTACAAACTAAATTAGTCACACTCCTAATAGACTTGACTCTTGTGTCTTTTTTGTCAAAAAAAAGCCGAAATTTTTATACATATAAAACACAAACACATATTTATTTATTTTACTACTACATCGTGAAATCCATAAAAGTGCATTTGCATCCAAAAAACTTTGCATACGTAACCCAAACTTTACACACCTAGAACCTCCAACCTTTACAAAAAGTATGGTGAGGACCGTTATGGCAAAAAAATGTTTTTTTTTTTCTGGCTCTGGCTATATACAAACCAACCAAAATTTATGTGCATAGTTAATTATACACGAAAAAAAGTACAAGTTTTCACTTGATGTTACAATAAATAATGTTCATCAGTTTGAATTATGCACACATATTTATTATGTACATGTGGTTTGGGTTACTTAGATAAGAATCAAAGATGTGTTCATTTTTACAGATATATGGTGCTAAATTCTTGAGCTCATTTTTTTGCTCTGGATAAATTCTTGTGCAAAAATATTCTGGAGATTTACAATGAATTTTTTACATTTTGAAATATTTTGTTCAATTCTTTTGAGTGTTATATGAGGTGATGTCGGTAAAGATGAGAAGGAATATTTTTGTGAATTTAACACAACAGTTTTCAGTTTCATACACTTCCCTTTCCTTTATGACTTGATATATTTCACAAGTGTAAATGTAATTTTATATGACAGTCACGTTATTGAGCAGTACAAATTTCCTAGTTCTATCAAGTACAAGGTACCCTCACACTTTTTGCGATGATGATACACTTTTTTTGTCAAGAGTTAAAAGAGTCAATCTCCTTACAAAATTCTGTTTCCTTCTTTTTCAAAAAACTTTTTCCTGTCTCTCTCTTGTTTTGTATTCAAAGACACCATGATTTTTTTTGTATAAAAGCTTCACAAACGTGAACACATGTGGGGGACATTACAGGTAATCGTTGAAAATTACAATTAAAAAACAAATGTTTTTTTCTCTCTCTCTTCAGAACTGTCTCTACAATAGATAGATCATGACCATGAATTGTGTGCTGAAAAAAGAATAGCACATAATAATATAAATAAAAAAATCAGAGAATTGACTGGAAGGGGAGCAAGTGCATATAATTCATTCCATGACCAGTCTCTCTCTCTCTTTTTAGTAGTAAATTTCATGGGTATTGTAACCTGGGTCACAGCAGGGGGAGGATATTCTTTTTTAGAATTTTAACCGTTGTGCCAAGTTGAACAAGTTGATTCACAAAATAAAATAAAAAAAACACTTGCATCATTTCATTGCGGTACTTTATTTTTGTGATTATTTTGTCAAGGATTTTTATAGAGTGTGTACAAACTACCAGACACTTGGGAACAAATCCATACTAAATATATGTAGCTACCGGCTATGTACTTCCCCCTAATGTTCAATGATCAAATGAGCCGAGAATGATGATGATGACGGTGTTGGCCATTAACTCATTATTTTATACACGGTGAGCATGGTCATCATTCTTATCAATTTTAACCGGACAGTAGGACGTCGTATTGTCAAACTGGGCTTACCTTACTTTTTTTGTGGATGAGATACACTTAAAAAAATTATCCGTTGTGAAGATTCATGTCTAGTACACACAGAAAAAAAATGTGTCTTCATTCATCTTGCTCAAATTGCAAAGTGCTGACTACTGGGCAACTGGGGACTGACCAGTTGATTTAAAATTTAAATGTTTTTTCTATAATCCTTCATACACTTTGTATCTCTGTCTGTAGCTAGAGCTGTAGTGTACACACCTTTGTGTGTTGTGCCTTTCATCCCATGAAATATAATTCAAGTTCAGAAGCAATTGAAAAACTTGAGATACATTTTTGTATTGTGAGTGCATGGAGAGTCAAATGTACTTCCTCATTTGTTAATTATGCATTTTAATTCGAAATTTGACTTGTCATGATGGCTCAACTTTTGAGAATAGATTTTTGACATCTTCCTTGACAATTTTTTGACACTAATTGTAATTAAAAAATTTGCATTATGGAGAGAGAGAGAGAGAGAGAGAGAGGTGTGTAATCTTTAATTAATTTTACAAATAAAGACAAAATTTTTTACTTAATTTAATCTCAAAAGAATTTTAATGAAGACAGTTATTCCAATTTATTGTTGACATTCAGCATTAAATACTGACTTTGTTTTGTAACTATGATTATAAAATTAATTAATTTATATTACCTTAACTGGAAATGGACATACAATGGCTTAAATAATAACACTTTTTTCAAGTTTAAAAACAACATGAAGAAAAAAAATGTAACATTATTGGTATATCGTTAAAAAAATTTATTTTAATATGGTTTTATTGGTTATGAGACAAAAGATTGCATGACATGATAAGACAGGACAGCTCTAAATTTCATCTCCCTTTCTATTGTTCACAAGATTATTTCCTTTTTTGAGAACATCTTCATTTTTGAAGGTCGGCGTCTACTAAAAGAGTACCTAATATACATAAAAAAATCATTTTTGACGAGATTATTTGAACATATAATTTAATATATACCTATGAACCATTTTAAAATGAGAGTAAAGTAAATCGTTTCATAAAAAAAATTTCAATGACAATACATATGGAACCATCTCTCTCTCTGTACAGACGAGACATAAAAAAAACAAAGAAGATGAAAGACAGAAATGGTAAAAGAGAATTGTGTGTTCCATTTAACTCCATAGTTTATTTAATTTAATACAATGAAGCATTAAGAGTAGGAAGATATTGTCAAGTCTCAAAGAACTTATTGGAATTTGTAGTATGTAAGTTGATCTGGTTAAATTAGGCCATGATTTTTACGACAAGTATAAGTTAAACTTGTAAAATAAATTGTCTAGAAGATGAACAACATCAATTGTGATGACTATTGTTCGTATCGACATGAACATGACTTGTATAAGGAGAGAAAAAAAAAGGAATTTATTTTTTTAACTCTTTTTTTGCATTTTGATTTGAGATGATACAAACTTACATGGAGACTAGAATGGTTTTGTCTATTTTGTATTTGCCAATATGTCTATGTAGACTCCAATAAAAATTTTACAATCATCTTCATCGGCACTTAGCCATATTACAACAAAGGTAAATTTTCCATAGATAATTTAACCATTTAAAATCATCAAAAATGTATGTTATGATGCACACACACGTAAAATAAATGTATGAGCATTAACTAAGTCACTTGACGGCATCAATGTCTCTCTCTCTTTCTATTGTAAAACGAGGCAAAAAAAATTGGTGGAGCTTTATATTGACTATATTGTTCCTCTCTGTCTGTACAGAGTGTACAGAGTGTGTTGTATGGAGATACAACTTGTTGCGAATCTTCAAAATTGATGATGATGCAGATGATTTGCATAAAAATTGTACGAATTGAAATTCACTGTTGATTGCAATGGCAATACTACACAGGGAAGAAGAATAAAATGGAAGATACTCTTACAAGTTTGTCTATGTCAGGAAAAAAGAAAAGACGTTGGCGTTATTCTTTTTTTTATGTGATGTTGGCATCTAACAAGTCTCTCTTTTTACCATAATGCTCAATTTTTATAATGATCCTCTCTCTCTGTTGTGTACTGTACTGTACTGTCTGATATGTACAAAAGTTTGAAAAATTGAATGAGACAAAGTGTGCTACAAGTTGATTTTTTATTGCTTATCAATTTAATATTTATTTAACAAGGACACACTGTACATTGTACTCTATGTACACTGTCTCGAGTTTTTACAAAATTGGTCAAAATCAAATTTGTACCAACAAGGTGTTATCAACCATCATCACAGTCGATCCAACTTGAAAATCTATGCCATGTCAACTTATTTCCATGTGAAAGGTACATACGCATACAAGGTGGAGAAGGTCAATGAGAAATTTGTTAGTTTTTTTTAGGAAATTGAAATATCTCATGTGTAATTTATATCCTAGTAAATTTGCCAAAAAAAATTGATCAGAAAGGAGTGAAATTATTAAATTGACTGAGAAAGCATGATGATGATCAGTTTAAAGTTTAATAGAAATTAATATACAAAAGTTGTCTCATATAAAACAATATTTACTGTACAATTCCTATCATAAGATTCATGTCACATTCAAAAACATAATTATCAATCTTGTTAAATACTATATTAAAAAATTTCAATTTCCTCTAAATTTTTTCTCTCTAGTTATTTTACCATTAAATTGTACACTCTTCTTTCTAAAATGACTTGCGGGTGGATTTTAAATTGCCTGAATTGTGGCTGTACTACCCATTTATTGTACATATGGAAGAATAATTGTCAAGAAAAAAGTGGCTGGTTAGCTTTTATTTGACAATGAGAGAGTGTCACAATGGAATTGATATAGTGAGAAAATGAAAATAATTTTTTTAAGTATTGTACATTTTTCTCCATTAAATCAAGTGGCAAAATACAGAATTTCACATGTGTAATCATGTTCATGTCCCATATGGGAAGAAAAAAAACAAGTTGACAATTTTTTCTTGCCTATTAGTTAAATTGTATACTTATGAGATTGTAAAGTTGTCAAGATATTCAAAAATTTTATGAGTTCAAGTTTGAAGCTAGACTTTTCATTGTTAAGAGTGTTGAGAGTGTACATTTAAGATGAAATTATAAGTTTTTTTTCTTTGCCAACATTGAAAAGAATGCCGTATTTGTGAAAATATGCATAGTCATGTGTCATTTCTGGTCAAGTTGTTATTTTTTTTTGTTCATCTTCTTTTCTTTTCTCGTTTTCACTTAACCATTTATAATATGCACTATAATTTGCATTCCTCTCCTTACATTTAAACGACAAGAGAATATAAATGTGAATGAAATTTTTTTTGGTTTATTCTTATGCATAACAACACACAATGTTTAGGTATGAAGGTGAATTATTTGAAATATATTTTGTTACGGTAAACGAAGAAACATGTAGGTCTTCTCTCTCTCTCTTTCTTATAGAAAAACATGTTTAACATATTTATAACATTTTAATAGTCATATGTATAGTACATGTGTGTGGTAATTAAATATAGTTAAATGATGAAAACAAAATTACATTAAAGTTTCTTTTTTAATTTGTTACAGGTCAATTGTAAATTAGAAGAAGGTGGACTCTTGAGATTTGAAGAGGATCAAATTTATATATAGAGTACACGCTACTAAAACTAAAGGGGAGCGTCATCCCATTCACATCAACATTAATAGACTTGTACACAAAAGTACTATTATTACAACATTAAATGGTGTCCATGAAGAAGAGTTAAATTATTGTCCTCACCTGACTTTCAACAATTAAGTACAAGTATTCAACCCACAGAAAAAGGAAGAGGTGAAGAAGCCGCGGTCTCATTTTTTTGCTCTTTGCTGTTTCGTAATCAATTTTTGGAGGAGGACACACACAAAGAGCAAAGAGATTTATATTTGAGAAAAAAAGGAAAGGAAATTAAGTTTTTCTTTTAAAAATTCTTTTGGGTATACAAGTAAATAAAATAGAAGGCCTACATGATGAGACTATTTCGTCGAAAAGATTCACTGGAGTTTGACGACCCACGCCTTGTTGGAATGGCCCCTTTGTGCTCAACTGATGACACTTTTGGTCAACTCGTCTCACTGCCCACACTTCATGAGGAATCAACGGAACGAATCTCTGTATTGAGTAATGGCCCCACCACCAAACAAATCAAGAACTCTCACATGAATTCTAAGACTCCAACAGAGTCCCATAAGAATAATAATTGTTGTAATACTAGAAGCGTTCAACCACAACAAAATCCTTCAACTAAAAGTTCAAATGGTACATTTCAATATCATTATTTTTTATTAATATAATCTTGCAATTCATCTTCTCTCTCAATAATTATTCCTTATCGATGAATATTATTAATAATCTGTAGTAGACATGAAAAAAAACTATAAATAATATTAAAATATTCTCTACATCATGATTATGTTTATTATATAAGGGGAATTTTAATTTCACTTTGCAAAGTTGGAGGGCTTTAATCATCTGTCGTGTAACTGTGCTTACAATTTTTATTCGTGTCTTGTAAAACTTTTCACAGAGAGAGAGACAAGCACACACAGCACGATACACGTGTAGTTTTTTTTTGATGCCCTAATATTCTCCTGTCAAAACATTTTTCAATTAGGAGTTTCGTGACTCATGCGGAATATATTTAGGATATGCTAATTATTAGTAAAATTCCATATCTTTATTATTATTTAGAAAATTGTCATATGCAAATTGAGATTATTTATACCACAGTCCACAGTAGTTTTTTGTATTGATAAATTTATATATAACAAGGCAATTATTTTGACAGGAACAAGGTAATGAGATTAGTATGTTATGCAATTTTGTTTTTGTATTGAAAAAATCAAATACTGGAGGCTATAAAAGTAAAGAATTTTTAACGGGTTTTTTTATTTTATCCCCATTTCATACACTTTCGTGATAAAAGTCTTATGAAAAAAAGTAAAAAAAAGCGGTTCATGTACAAGTATAAAGAAAAAAACTTTTTTGTGAAAACAAACTTATTTTCATTTTTTTTATTGCAGGTCTTTCCACATGGAGTAAAAAAGTCGGGCGTACTTGGGACTCTTTAAGAAGATCAGAATCGAGTGAAAGATTGAACTGTTCCTCTTTGATGTCTTCTTCTTCAAACCGTCGAAAAACTTTACATTTCGTACATACCTACCTTCCAGATTCCGACTGGATCAAAGCTCCGCCGTCTACAACAGAAGCTAATAGTAGTACGGGTAGTAGTACGGGTGGTGGTCGAAATGAAGAATTGACAGGAGAAAAAAGAGTTGGAACTTCCACTCTAGCGACTAGTACCCAATCAGAGACTTCAACTTTAGTGAAAACAAATACAACAAATCTTAATATGACTCCCACCAACTCTAACTCAACTTCAGGATCTACAAAGACGACGACGAGCCCAAGGCGGAAAATTGGACGAGTTGAATCCCTCCGAAATCTTCTCTCAAAAACTCATCGTACTCGTCAAAATTCTTTGAAAAATAATGGTAATGTAAAAGTTGATAAAGGGACGGATACTCAAGACCTGGATGGGGATGAAGTCTACGTAGATCCATTTGAGGATGAGGATGACGAGGTATTTGAAAGAACGTCCTCATTGTTTAATCAAATATCCAATAAATGTGCTTCCTTCCAATCCATTCCTTCTGGTTGGGGACATGGGAGTACTACAAGTAGTAGTAGTATAGGAGTGGGGACTTTTCATCATCCATCCTCTAGAGAAATCATCATGTTGAAAACAACGAGCTGTGAAAATTTGTCGACTGTCACAAGAAGAAAAAGTCATCCAGTGAGAGAGTCAAAAAATAATTTAACTTGTTCTTTATCATCTCCATCCTCTTCATTGACAACCAATTCTTCAACCTCAACCTCCACCTCCACCATTTCAACATCAACCTCCTCATTCAATTCACCCTCATCATGTTCCACTGTGGGTAAAAGATCATCATTTCCTTATGCCTACATTCGTTCTAAATTGACTTCCCTTCCCGAGTCGGATGAAGGACAGAGTGGGGTTTCTACTTTGAAGAAAAAGAGTAGTCTCAGTCAAGTCAATGATAAAGTAACAATGCAGTCAAAACAATTTTACCACAGTATGGGAAATTTATTACTGGCTTCAAATCGTATACAAGATGATGAAGACGAGGACGAAACTGACATGGATGAAACTTGTAGTAATGTTGAACAAGATGGTGGACGGGGAAATAAAAGACGAGGAAAGAGAACAGATCCACTTGCTCAAATCCGAATTGACTTAATTCATAAAAATCCATCCGACTTGGATGATCCTAGTCCAAATTCTCATCTTTGGGGACGACGAAGCTTCTCTATTGGTGACATGCTCTCCCAACATAATAAAGGAACGGATGGTGAAAGTGGGACTTGTAATCATCGGTATGTCTTTTTTTTGCTTTCACTTTTATTGTGTAAAACATATTTTTTTTCAAATAATACAGACAAAATGAGAAAGCATAAATAATATTTTTTGTAAAATTTTTATTCTTTACAGGGAGGAGAGTGGATATGATAGTGACTCGACAAGAAATGGACACGAATCCCCTCGAAATTCCATGAAACTCCCGTCGTCAGCAGAAACAGAGAACGACTCGTCGAATAGTGAGAATGAGCGGGAGCCATCAACGACAGCTGGGGATGTACATGAGAGAACAGGAGGAGGAGGAGGATCAGTAATGGAATTTGAAGGATCATCACCCAATGTGAAATCAACGTCTTCACACACACAACAAAATTTATCTCACCATCATCTCCACCATCACAAGAGTAAGGTGGTTTGTGATAACAATTGTGAGGGTAGTCAATCTGACTCAAATTTTGGAATTCTATCAAAATGTGGACATGTTGAGACATCAAAGAATTCACAAAGTAACAACCAAGACAGTCTTGAGAATAAAGAGCAAGGAATTCTAAACAAGGAGACAAGAGTCACTCCAGGAGGTTTCTGTCAAGGAGGAAAAGGAGAAGAAAAGGCCAGTCGGGGAATTGAACAAGAAACATTAAGTCCAGAAGGGAAAAAAAATGAAGCCAAAGAAAATTTTGAAAAAGTTGTAAAGTCAAAAAAGTCAGAGAGTGGGAGTGAGGTTTCTTCAACTTCTGGGGCCGGATCAACATCAACATCAGCTGCTCCGTCTCTCCGATTGAGGAATAAAGTTCGAGATCGTGATTGGAATGCAACTAGAGCTTCTCGTTCTAAATCTCTCTGTTTGTCAATCTTTACCGTTGTCTTTGAAAAAGGTCCAAGTCGGAAAAGCCTCGGTTTCTCTATTGTTGGAGGAAGAGATTCTGCCAAAGGAAATATGGGAATTTTTATTAAAAGTATACTACCCAATTCACAAGCTTCTGATGATGGAACTTTATTAGAAGGTATCCTTAAATTATTTCTTATTATTATCTGTACATTTCAATTATTTTTTTACACATCACACCTATCAAAATAGAGGCTGGCCAACAAAATCCAATTATCACACGCTAAAAGTCATTACAAGTCCACACAAGTGTCAATTTTATGTGTCATTTTCCTCTTGAAGAAAAAAAACAATATTTTCAAGTATGACATCAAAAAATGTCAATAATAAAGACAAGAACTGAAACCCTATAAAAAGACTGTATGATAATACAAATATATAGAGAGAAATAAAATTCAATTCAGTCTTTCTCTCTCTCTTCAAAATTGGCGAGGGCCGAAAGTCGTAAAAAATTCCGTGTCAGTTGGTGTTCCTTGAAAAACCATTTTCTGATAGCGTCCCATGTGCATTTGATTGAATGCTTATTCACGTGTGCTCTCTGTAGTCTGTACATATGTCCTGAGTTCTGACTCCATGACACGGGCATGCAACTTTTTCTGTCCCCGCATTGACGGGAAAGAATTGGGATAAAACGATTGCAAAAAAAGCCAACCCCCCTCCGCTTTCCTCTTGTATACGAAGAAGCGAAAAAGTAATTTTGCTTTGATCTCCTGCAAAAAAATTCAATATTCTTATCAACTTTTTCTGTTTTTGAACATTTCCATTGTGGGGAATATTTTGGGTGATGTAGAGGACTGAAAATAATTTTATTTTTTCAAATCATAAAACGATTTTGTATTATTTATCAGTTCTAGAAAAATAAGTAGAAAAATTCAAACGTTTTTAATTCTAAAGAGAAAAACATTAAAGTTAACAAAGATGAAACTGACGCCTTGTAACTGTTCGAGTTACTAACTAACAAAGATGACTGCAACAATGAACGACAGGCGTCGCAGGGTTGGCTTTGAATTTATCAAAGATTTTTCATCAGTGCACAAAACTACACAGCCCCCCTCCCCACGTTCAGTTACATTACATCTCCTCAATGTATCTCTACGAGCATCAAAACAATTGAGAGAGAGAGAGAGATTTGATTATGGAGATAATGACAATCAGAAATTTGTAGACATAAAAATTTAACAATTTTATTATACAACATTTCATCACTAAAATAATTGTTGAGTACGTCATTAACGTTAAATTAATAGAAATAATATACAAAAAAAATAATATAGACAATAAATCATTCATTTGTCTATTGTACAAATTGTACCTGACAAGAAGGATGGAGGATGGTGAGATGAAACAAAAGAGAATCTATCTTTAATTTAATAAAATATGGTAAACTCTCCCAAAAAATGACTTGCAAGTAATATAAACTTTGCAATACTCCGCATCGTATAACACACAAAAATTTTGCGCAATCCATCTCCACACATAATATTGAGCCTACATGAAAAATTGTTCTGTCAGCAAAGATTTTTGATTGACGTTAGAATACCTATTGAAACCGAAGCTCATCTGGTTGTCATCATAAAGGAAAAGCCTAAAGGAGTAGGCCATAAAGAATCACATTGTGTAGGGATCAAAAAAAAGAAGTCTTTTTTTGTGTATACTTCATACAGTTCAAGGGGGCTTGTCACATAAAATGAGAGTTATAAAATATGAGTACAAGAGCAAAAATATAGGATGAATATTTTACATGAATACTCTATACAAATTGAGGATTATATTGTATCCACGTGCTGACATCAAAGTAGAAGGAGGAGGAGGACGCCCATTTAGTAAATATCCGGCACTTTGTACTATTGTAAACAATAGATCACAGTCATTCAACAATGGCCATATTATGGCCCACAACAAACAAGACTGAAATTCATGTTTTTAATCATCGTAAGTAAACAAACAACACACACATACACATGTGTACATGCACTGTCTCCTTGTCTCCCTGTGTGTGCATCATAAAGATCATAATGCACATAATTTAAATTGCACATGTTACGATTACATAGTAGATTTCACACTACGATAAGACAGGACAGGTGAAGGGGGATTTGGAGTCTATATAAGGATATGTAAACAAGTTATAAAATTTATATTAAAAAATAATAACTTTACTCATGTCCACGTAATTATTGTCACATGAGGGGGGAGGAGAGGATTGAGATTACAGATCACTTACATGTGACTATTCAATGTGTTGAGTAATATAATTTTTTTCATATTTTTTACAATAATTTATAATGGTCAGAATATTACGACTTTCGACAAGTATAATTAACTTAAAATTTTTTACCTTATGCAGACACACAATTTTTTTTTGATTATAGTCACTCACCAACTCTGCGGTTAAGATATGTAGGAGTATCTGTAATCTGTATAGTACGTCAGTAAGTCAGTGAGTACGTGCTGAATGAATAAATAATTGAATAAAATACCAATCAAAAAAATGTTATGTAAATTCTAACAAAAAAAAGTATTATTTGTGTACTCCCTATGTCTTAAGCCAGTACACAAAAAAAAATATTGAGCGGTCAGGTAATTTGTCAATTTTAAACTTAAAATAATTTTTTTGAGGTTTAGTTTTCTACATAACCTAGATTAGACTAGAAATAAATACAACGTGATTAAATAATTTTTTTTTTTGGAAATATTTCTTTATCTCTCTACTGTATATAGTCATCATCATCATAAAGTTTGAGGGTGATGTCTGGTCTGACGCAAGTTAAAATATTTTGGACCGAGCCACGTGGATGTGGACGTGTGTGTATGACATTAAATGAATTTTTTTTATTTATTAGCGAAACATTTTGAAACACTTTTTTGTCTGCTAGACCAAGTAGACTTTACATTTTTGTGTAGAGGAAGTTATTTGCCATATTAAAATGGAGATACTTACGTTACGTACATATGTAATACCATTAATTTTTTATTTTTCTAGTTTTCCCCCCTCTCCTAAAACTCTTCCTGCCATATAATTGTACATTTTAAACTTATACTGACCATAACTTTCACATTCATCTCATTAGCTTCATTTTCTACGTAAGGAATGACACGAGGATTAAAATTTTTTAAGAGTTTTTTTTTCATGGAAGCATTTATTTTGACACGTCGGGGTGTGATACTTTAATTTTATTGAACATTTTTTTTTATAAAATTACGACAGACACACGTTCAACACATTTTCCAAAAAAGAATTCATTTTCAAAATTCTTCCTTCATGTGTGTCTCTTGTACTATACTCCCATCTCCCATAATATGTTTTAAATGATATTAATTTCCATGTAGGTAAATGTGAAATTAAATGTACAATTTTATTAAATTTTTCTTTTTTTTATTGTGTACAGGAGATGAAATATTAAGTATAAATGGACAACCATTGGCTGACACGACACACGCTGAAGCCTTAAATGTTTTTAAGAAAATCAAGTCTGGTGAAATTCTTCTTCATATTGCTCGAAGAGATGTCTTAAAGTCAAAAGGGTCATTGGTGAATATTCATTCTACTTTGAATTCTAAATCTGTTTCCTGTGAAAATTTACCAAAGTCAACAGCGTAAATATTTTTTTTGTTAAATTTTAATTTTAATTAATTTTATATAACATCAACGCTAATTGTTATATGTACAGAGATTATTATTATGAAGCGTGTGTTTGGGAATGAGCATTTTTTTTTAAAAAAAATAGTTATCTTTGATAAATATGATACTGTACCTTAATCACTTCTGTCATTATCATAATTCATCATCATAAATGATTTTAATCGCTTATGTATACTTTATTATTAGAATTAAATATTTTTAATTGTAGTTGGACGTTATAAAGTTTATACACGATATGTATATGTGCACATGCTGTTAAATATTAACTAAAAAAATAAACAGAGAATAATATTAATGATGGAAATGTTTGCATGTGTTTAATTTTTTGTTGTTGTGAAATTATGTAAAATATTGTTGCTAATTTTTAATTCAAATTTTAACCTTTTTTTTCTACCAAACCTCATAATGTTATGTCTGCCTTTATGTCTATATCATGACAAAAAAATGATATACAAAAATATCATGAAGTAAAATTGTTCTTATTTAATCTTGCTTGTAAATTACAGTGATTGAGATTTATTTCGTAATTTCTGAATCATTTAATTCTCAATTTTTTTTGACATTGTGACACATAGATTTCACTAAATAATTTGAGAGAAAAATAAAAAAGCACTGAAAAATTTGTACCTTGTAAAAAGTGCTCAGTATAAATAAATGTATCCTACACATATACAATACAATAAATTAAATATTTGTGCACAATCTTTCCATGTTAAATTAAAAAAATGTATAGGTAAATAATATTAATTAATTTTGTGAATGTTAAAAATGATGTTGAGAGATAATTATTGACTTTATAGGTAGTAAAACTATATTAAAATAAATATATAATAATGAATCAAAATTCCTTGTTCCTCAAATCGTTTAAAATTCATTTTCAACATCAATTTCATCTCTCATACATACAATTTGATGTACAGATAATTGACTAGAGTTGCTAATCATCAAGGGAGTAATTAAATGGCGACAAGAATCTGAACATGAAAAGGGTTTGAAATTTTAAACTTTGGGTTTTACTAAATAATTCAATTAATTCAAATTCATGTACATGTTTCATACTTTATAGGTATAACATGAAGAAATAATAAAAATCTATTACACTCATAGTCATACAGAATAGAGGGAGAAGGAGGAGGACAGAGACTGTTTTAAAGGGAGTTTCGGATCCAACTGAGAATAATATTTGAGGTAAAATAATAACCATGGTGGGATCTCCCTCGAGTGTATCTTGAAAACTTTTTCTGTAGTAGCACGAAGTTCATCCCATTGTCCTGTATCCTGTATTATATACAGATGAGGAAGTGCAAGTCCAGGATTTGATATAGTGGGAGGGATGAGGAAATGAAGAAGTTAGACGAGCTTTTATGAGATGAATGTCCATGACTGTATGGATATGTAATTGAACTAGAGAGAGATATTTGGATTTTATAGACCTATGGAAATGAAATAGACATTTATGTCCCAGTCACAATTCTCCCCTCCTCCCCCATCCCATTCCATTGTAAACTTTGGAAACTGAGAACACTCTCATACAATGGCTATGGCTAGTTTTCCATGTAACTTTGAAATGACGTTGAGAGAGAGAAAGATTCCGAATATTTTTTGTGTGAAGAGTTGTTGAAACTGTCAAGGGAGAGTCTCTTCTGTGGAATTATTATGAGTTGGAAATCTGCACCAGGTCCTGCACTTAATTTGCATCTTCACTCTTCAAGGAAAGAGAGTAGAGAGCGGTTAGGGCCGTATAATTTTGGTGGTCCATTATATGGTCCTTGACTCCTCTCTCAGATACGCTTAGCCATCCTCGATTCCATGAAAGCTTTTCACTGTTTTTCAACCCTTTAGCTCTGCTGTACAATCACCAGCCTAAACTTTACCAGGGGTAGGTTTAACCAAAAAAAGGAGCACCTGTGACTCTCATATAAAATCCCAACACTTTTTTTTCAAGTGGCAAGTGGCAATCAATATGGACAAAAGTTTTTTTTTCTAAGGTCAGGGCTAAATTAATTCATGGTCTTATAAGGAAAAACTTGTTTGATAAATAAATAATTTGTAAATTGATTTGCTCATTGAGCATGTAAAATTACTTTTGTCTATAATAAGACTTTATTTGTAATTTAAAGCTAGGCATACAAATAGTACAAGAACCAGAATTTATTTATTCATAGAAAATGTACAAAAATGAATTTTAATTTTCTAGTCTGATTGTGTCAAAAACTCATCATCAGAATTAAAATTTGGAGTGTTTTGGTAGTTTGTAGAGTTTGTGTAGTGGTTGAAAAACTTGAAAGGTTGGATTTGGATTAAATTATGTAACTTTATATATAAAATTTAAAATAGTATGAGTATGAGGGATTTAATTAAGTTTTAGTTCTTCTCAACAGGTTTCCTCTTTCAATGGAATGACAGGTGCTTCTAAAACGGCACAAGTGTTCAATAATAAAAATCCAAAAAAAAAATCAGTTTCAACTTAACAATCTCATAGTTAATATAATTTAGTCATAAAAGTAGATGTGTGTCCACAACAAGTTTTTTTGGAATCAAATCCATCAAAGCAAGAAAAATGACATGATTTTTTTTAAATAAAAGAAAAAACAAAACAAGGATTAATTCTAGTCAATTTTCAGAGGGGAGGAGGAGGAGGAGGCAAAGATCAGTAATTGTCTCAGTACGGCCGCACTGTAACATTTGATAGAATCTAATTGTTATGAATCAAGGAAAACAAGATTTTCTACCCTGATACTTGATACTACGGATGCATCTATACATCATGATAATTATTCAAATGTTGAAACCTTGTCAGATGATTAGGTTTACTATTTAAAAAAAATAATATTATATTTGACTTTTAATTTGAAACTTTTTTTTTTGATTTAGTTTACCATTTAATGCATCATCGCCTTTTACCTCAATTTTTTTTTGTTGAAAAGTTCAAATGAATAAAAATTAAAACTGTAAAAAAAATTGACTAGAAAGATTTTACAAATTCAATTGTTGTACTGAATTGTATTCTTTTATTGTACAGATATGTACATTTGAGAGTGTGTGTGTGTGTTAAATATAATGAATGGTTAGTATTTTCATGTAATTTGTCTCAACTTTTAACTTGATGACCCTCAAACCCTCATCCCTCACAACTTGGAGTTTACACGAGATCAAAGTTTTTTTTGTCACAATTAAAAAAAATTGAGGCTCCATCATTTCCTTCATTTTTTTAATTTCAACTTGTTACACACAAATTACAAAAAGATCAAAAGAGAGAGAGAGAGAATTTCATTAAATTGAGGGTTCGTGAAAATTGTTTAAAAAAGTTTGCAAACTTTTTTTGTACACTATTTCGTGTCTAATTTAAATTATCCCCTATAACATTTCATTTTATATTGATAGAATTAAATTTGTTTAGCACATTAATTAAATTTATCCAACACATATCAATTTAATTGTCAATCATCCTCTCTCAACCCCTGACAGATTCATCATTTCTAACAAGATCCTGGAATTGAAGTGTGTCTACCTCTGTTTTTGTGTGTGTGATGTTAGAGTTTGGAGTTGTTATGAAAAAAGAACATATTTTTTTACAAATAATTGATAGTTTATTGAACAAGCCAATAATTTCATAAAAAAATTAATTTTACTGATATTTGTGTATATGGCAAGCCCCAAAAAAATTTAATGTATTATTTAGTCATTTTAAAAAATAAACAGGGCGTATCTGTTGTATGAGACAATAATTCTATTTCATTAACACACAAGACGAGTAAAATTAGGGAAGGACGTCATATTTAATAAGGATCTTCGATGTGATGACTATATTTGTTTGTGTAAAATACAGGTAAAAATTATTTCAAGGAATAACTAATTAGCAACAATTTTACATTGTAGAGATATGGGCTATTTTGGATATTTATTGACTTTAATTAGAAATTTTGTACATAGGAAATGAAAATTGAGAGAGAGAGAGAGAGGCTACGCAGTGGAAAATGTGATCTCATAATATAAAAATTTATGTTGTATGAGGCCATGTCTATTTTAAGTATTAATTTTCTTGGTCATTTCCACACAAAAAATTTTGTTACGACAAGATTAGTATGGAGACGAGAAATATAGCTGACAAAAAATTCGTGTCATGTAAAGATGTGAGTATAATGTCTATGGACTTTAATTATCAGTTTTCCGTTTCTCCTTTGTTAAATAATATAAGACACACTACATAATATATTTCTAGTTAATGTTAAGTACGTCTTGAGAAATTATACCTTTTTCTTTATTATGATTACACTATCTTTCCTTTAAAAAGCCATAGATAACAATGGTGTAAATATAAAAATAAAACTCTTTTAACTACCATTAACATTGCCAAGGGCTCTCTCTCTCTCTCTCTCTGACAGACGTTAATATTACAAAGAGGAAATTTAATTGAGAACCTGACCTTAGTTTTGTGTGTTATTTTCGTCATCACACATCTCCCTCAGGCTACAATCGGCAATCAGTTCCAGTTACATTTATGCATATAGTTCATCAACATTATTATTTTAACCATGTCCGAATCAAAAACTGAACATGAAGACTCGTGTTTAATTAAACTTTTTCTTGTCTGTATATTAAAGGAAGCCTATGATGAAAAATTCTTTTGAACATCAACAAGATGGATCTATTAATAGTTGTGTCACTTTAAATGTCAATTTCTCTTATGGATGGGGACATTTAAAAATACATTTTCCAATAGGAACCAAATCATTTGCAATTTGTCTTGGCCTCTCCTTCCATTCTACAGATTGTATGCAACAATAAAATAAGTTTGTCTTAATGAAAGTCACACAAAAAAAATTGTACATGAATATTTTCTAATATGGTCATAGGTACACTGTCTCATAATTTTGCAGAGACACAAGACACAAATTTGTAAGACATAAATTTATATTTCCTCTTATATTCAAAAAAAAACTTGTCATATACTCTAAGAATTGGATGGGTGGGGAGGTGTAGTTTTTACTCTTTATGGAGGGGCGGGTGGTTCCACCTAAGAAGAGTAAAATTTACTCTTTATAGCGTAAGATTTCATCCAATAAGAGTAATAT